>PVIH01012860.1:0-61370 GCA_004025045.1 Sigmodon hispidus
AGGTTCTGCAGAGCCATGCACACACGCATCCACCCATTTAAGCTTTCAATAAATACAAACATTATCTTAAACCATTTCAACAGAATAAATTAAAAATACTGCATTCCTCTTGGCCCACGTTGCCTCTTAAGACTGGCACGAAGTATTGCTAGTTGGTGGCTACTCCACGCTGCTTGGGCTTCAGCACCTCTAGCTCTTCGGGCCTCAGCACCTTCTTCGCAGCAATAATGGTATTCTTCATTAGCATGGCCACTGTCATGGGACCCACACCCCCAGGGACTGGAGTGATGTAACCGGCTTTCTTCTTGACTCCTGCATAGAAACAAGGCAGGCAGGCTGTTTCACATATGAGTGGTAAAGACCACATGTACTTTATCATGTTATGAAAAGAAGTATTCAAAGAAAGAACAATAAGAAGTGTAATAACTTATTCAAAGAAAGAACAATAAGAAGCTTCAAACTGGGTAAGAAGGGCAGCATCTATGGGGTCGGTGAGGCCGTTCAGAGGATATGCGCCCTGGATGCTCTTGCAGAGGAAGTGGGTTGGGTTCCCAGAACCAGCATGATGACTCATAATCATACGTAACTCCAGTTCCAGAGGATCTTTCACCCTCTTTTAACCTCTGTGGGCACCAGGCACACACATGGTGCACATACATATATATGCAGGTAAAAAAAACTCAGCCATACAAAATAAACCTTTAATCTTTTTTTTTTTTTTAAAGAAAACAGCAGCTTCAGCTCAGTTGTAAAGTACTGCTGTACAAATGAGGACCCAAGTTCAAGCCTCAGAACCCACGTAAAAAGCCAGATGTTGGTGGCATGAGCCTGCAACCCCAGTGTGGGAGACAGATTAAGTAGATCCCTGGAGCTTCTAGTCAGTCAGCCTGAACACGCTAGCAATTGGAAGGTAATGAACAACCGAAGACACCCAAGGACACACATGCACACCACATACACAACACAGACACACACACGACACAACACAAATAGGCACACACACATACATCCCATTTTTTTTAAAAATTGCATATAGCGCCAGGCAGGGTGGCACGTCTTGGAAGGTGGGGAGCAATTTTGGAAGACTCCCAGGGTCAACCTTAGGAGTCCACAGACATGTAGCCACACACATGCAACATGAACACGAATACATAACCCTGCATGCACATACACACATACAGACATAGACATCTCATACTTTAAAAAAGGGGGGGGATTAAACAACATTACCAAAATAATACAAGCTTAAAAGTTCTAAGAAAAAAGCCAGATGTAATGGCACACACCTTTAATCCCAGCACTTGGGAGGCAGAGACATGTGGATCTCTGTGAGTTCAAGGCCAGCCTGGTCTACCTAGTGGATCCCTGGCCAGTCAAAGCTACCTGCTGAGACTCTGTCTCAAAAACAAACAAACAAAAAACCAAAAACAAAACTAAGTGAAAAGAATCTGTCCTAAATGTCCATGAAAGGCAATTTTACAGACTTATGTTTTCAAAATATGACACTAAATACCTTCAAAATCTACATCTCCAACCAACTTGGGCTTTGCAGTGATGGGATCTTGAACTCTGTTTATGCCCACATCGATGACCGCAGCCCCCTCCTTGATCATGTCAGCTGTGATCAGGTTTGGAATGCCTAGTGACAGAAAGCAATGATCAGTAAGGCAAGCTACTTCACTTAAAGTTTTCATTTAGTTTAGATGTATTGATTTTACGCATATAAATGTTTTGTCTGAATGTACGTATATGCATCGTGTGCCTGCAGTGCCCATGGAGGCCAGAAGAGGGCAGTATAGGCAGGTACCTGGAAGAACTTACTAGCCCGTGTTATACACACCATTAACTAAGAAACCATTCAAACTTCATGTGGAAATGTTGAGGGTTAGGAGAACCCATCCTCCTCCAGTCTACAACAGAGTGACAGGCAGCTCAAAAACTCCCTGCTGAGGAGAACTGGGCAGGCTAGCAGCCCAGCAGGTGAATGGCAGCCAAATCAGCCTATAGACATTCTTTTTTTTTTTTTTTTTTTTTTGATTCAGAGCCTTGTTTTATTTAAATGTGTTCTTCATGCTACAATACTACTCTTCAAAGTCAATCAAATATATAATTAGTCAATAGTTTCCTCCAATCTTAAAGTTTCACAGCCAGGTAGTTCTAAACCTCTATAAGGGCAACTTTAGTATCCTAAGGAGCGTAACAGAGTATTTGTGGGATTAAATTCCAATTTCATGCGAATCAAAAGAAAAGCAAACTATCAAAAACCAATGATATTGTTCAGTATGTATGTTTCTCAACTCCCTAAAGTTCTTTCTCAACACTGGGGATTTGCTTCCCTCCCCCAGCTGAAAGAGGGTCTCTCTGTGTGGCCCTGGCCAGACTCGAACTCATTCTGTACACACACTTCTTTAGAATGCTTACCGGCAGCAGATATCACAATGTCTGCAAGGATTGTATGCTTCTTCAGCTGCTCTTTGGGAGTGTATCGGTGAGATATTGTAACTGTGGCATCACCTGAGAAGCAAAACCAGAAGTCCTGAGTTCCAAATCCTGTGCTGAGATTCAGCACTGCAGAATCTCAACGCCTTCAGAAAATCATGGACTTGGCATAATTTCTAAATGGCTAGTTTTATCGTTTATCTTTTAAAAACAGTACTTAAGCCAGAGGTAGGCCAATGGATAAACATGGTTGCCAAGCATTCCTGACAGCCTGAGTCCAACCCCCAGAACTCAAGGCAGAAAATACACACACACACAAATAAAAATTTAAATAAAACTAATATTTGGTGTAGCATCTGGCACCTCTGTCAGCTCTACCTTTTGGATTCATATAAAATGACATTTATTCCATTTATTATTTCATAGACTTTAAAGAGTTTTACGTTCTCTAAGAAAAACATCAGAATTACTCAGGGTACGTTGGCTCTTTAACAATGGCAAAGGGTATCTCGAAACATGCTTTTGCTTTGGTCACAAAAAGTTCACGATTACAGTAGTTTCATGTGATTCTTGACTTAGCTTTTTCTTAGATGAATCAACAGAACATGGCAGCCATGTCCATTCACCCTTCTGCAGGGGCCACCAGGGTCTTTTCCCCTCAGAGGACATGGGTTCTAGTGCTGTCCACGCCAGAACTGACAATTCTGAACCATGCTTCATCTAAAACTCAAATCAACCTGAGGCTAGTTCCAGCATCCCTAGTGGCACTGAGTGCTGACAGCGGTCACAGGTTAGGTTTTAGGGTTCCCACACATCAGGAAAGGTAACTTCCTTACCTCCAGGACGTTCATGTGCTCCATCCGTGTGCAGCAACATTGCAATGGGCATTCCAACGTTTTTTGACCTGCCAGCTACAACCACATTCTTCCCTAAGGTTGGAATGCCTGCAAAAATAAATAATATATAAACACACAAAGAATATATGCAAACACGTATATGTGTGTGTAGACTTCAAATGACACAGCTGGCACCAACTTCGAATAAATACAATGAAAGTCATGTCTGAAAATGTGTCATTGCCTACAACCATGCTTTACCCACAACTTGGATTTGTTTGGAGCTACTTTTGTAACAAGCAACTCACTGGCACATACAGATCTGCATTAAAAATAAGTCCTTCGGGGCTGGAGAGATGGCTCAGAGGTTAAGAGCACTGACTGTTCTTCCAGAGGACCTGAGTTCAATTCCCAGCAAAACCACATGGTGGCTCACAACCATCTATGATGAGGTCTGGTGCCCTCTTCTGTAAAAACTGTATGCATAATAAATAAATAAATCTTTAAAATAAATAAATAAATAAATAAGTCCTTCTGGTCTGTCTCAGAATGTGCAGCAGAGGAAGGCAGATGACCTAGGTCATGAACCCAGTTAGGGCTGTGGCTGCCTCATAGAGAAGATACAGAAAACCCAGGGGAAGGAACGATGTAAACTGTGAGCATCTCGTGGACTCTTGCTGTCACCACTGTTAAACCTTACATTTCCTCCCCTAAGGCTTGTGGAATAGAGGAGCCATCATGGGCAACAGCTAGGGTGGGAACCTGGGCTGTGGGCTGGGGTCCCATTCTTTGACACTCAGGGGGTTTCTGCCAGTTCTAAGTACAGGCTGAATATTCCCTTAACTGATGCAGGGCTGGGAATGTTCCAGTGTTGGAGTTATGCAGATGTGAGATGATCTGTATAACTCTGACTCTATTAACAATCCAAACTAACAATACTGAAGGGGTTTCAGATTTTCAGACCAGGGATGCCCAATCTAGCCTTCTTTCATAATACTAGAAGCAGAAATACAACTTAAACACACACCTACCAGTTCGCTTAATTATCTCCCACACGCCCCATGGGGTGGCTGGTAGCATGGAATATTGGTCCAAGCACATTCGTCCCACGTTAATAACATGAAAGCCGTCAACATCCTTGTCAGGAGAAACGGCATTGCAGATTTTTCTCTCATCAATGTGCTCTAAAAAAGAAATCAGGGCTGTGGGATAATGCTCTTATACGCTGTAAAAATTTGTTGCTTGTATTAGTTTAATAAAACACTGATTGGTCAGTAGCCAGGCAGGAAGTAGAGGCGGGACAACCAGATTAGGAGAATGCTGAGAAGGAAAAAGGCACAGCAGCTGATACCAGCCAGACTCAAAGGAAGCAAGATGAGAATGTTGCACTGAAGAAATGGTACCAAACCATGTGGCTAAATATAGGTAAGAATTATGAGTTAATTAAGTATAAGAACTAGATGGTAATAGGCTTGAGCTACTGGCCCAGCAGAATATTAAGCCTCTGAATAATTATTTATAACTAGCTGTGAGACCGCTGGTAGAAGAGATTCATCCAGACTGCAAGGCTAGGCAGGACCCAGAAACTCCTAACTCCACAGGGCTGTAGCCTAAAAAGTCCCTGTTGTGAGGTAAAGGTTGACCTGCTCCAGTGTGTCAGGCTTACGTATTATATGAATCCTCTTCCTTCTCACTTGACATCATGATGCACAGAATGAGCGGACATTAAGCAAAGCCATGAATCAAAAACCACAGCCAATGTACTCTCCCCCGCCACTTCCTCCCACTGTCCTTCATATGTCAGGCTGTGAGGAATGACTCACATCAGTTACCCCAGCACTTGGAAAGCTGAGGCAGAGGAGCTGCCACAAGCCTGAGGCCAGCCTGGGCTGCACAGTGAACACTTTCATAAGCACTTCAAGCGGCAGCAGAACCCTTCTACTGCCCAGAATTTATTAACCTTTTTTTAAATTTTAAAAACATTTTTTTATGTGTATGGGTGGGTGTTTTGCCTGCAAATGTGGATGGATGGATGTATAGACAGATAGATAGAAATAGAGATATATATACTAGGTCTGTGCCTGGTGCCCATGGAGGCCAGAAAAGAGCATCAGACTTCTGGGGAGTTATGGGCAGTTATGAGCCATCATGTGTATGCTGGGAACTGAAACTGTGTCCTCCTGAAGAACAGCCACCAAGCTATCTCTCAAGCCCAAATCTGTTTTCTTTCAAAGACCAGAACTCACCTGGAAGTGGCAGCTGAACAAGGAGACCATCTACATTTTCATCGTTGTTCAGTTTCCTGATTGAATTCAACAGCTCTTCTTCTGAAATGGTGGCTGGTTTCACAATTGTCTCACTGTTGATTCCTATTGTGAGAAAGGTCAGAGCTTAAAAGGACATCAGAGTACACAGCTCCAAACCATAGGTGATGAATAAAGACTAAGTTCTTCTCAGGGAGGAAAATGGACACCAAAGTACTTAATGAGCGTCTGTAATGTGTGACCACCATGGGAGCGTGAACTGCCCACTTCCAGCTTCACAGATTGTACACTCCTAAACACTAGCTCAGGGCTGGCTGTCCATTGTTCATGTTTATTCAATAACCTCCTTTTGAAACAAGGAAGGAGTCGGAGACTCAGATATAATGCCAGATAGAGAGGGAGAAACGGCCCAGTATGCTTGCTGAGGATCTGATTTTGATCCTAAGTATCCATGTAAAAGCCAGCTACATCTGTAATCCCAGTGCTTTGACAGGGAGACTGGAGGATTCTCAGGGCCTGTTGGCCAGACAGTCTCCAGGTTCAGTGAGAGACCCTGACTTATATGGTAAAAAGGAAATGTACACACACAATAAACAAGTGTAGTAAGTATTACAAATTTTTTAAAAGTATCTCTGTCTTGGGTGCTTGGGAAAGATGGTAGCAGGATGCAAAGGTCTCTGTGGTTAAACAGTTATAGTCTGAAGGAAATGATTGACGTCTAGGAAGTGGTTTTTGAGTTCTTTACTAATTGGCTTTATGAACATAAGGCTAGGGCTGGAGAGATGGCTCAGAAATTAAGAGCACTGACTGTTCTTCCAGAGGTCCTGAGTTCAATTCCCAGCACTCACATGGTGGCTGACAACCATCTATTATGACAACTGGCACCCTCTTCTGTATACATAATAAGTAAATAAATCTTTAAAGTGGCTCAGGTCCTGGGGGATGGAGATTCCTATCTCTGTCCTTCAGGCATTGCAGCAGACTAGAGGCAGCTGGTTCTTCCTGTCTGCTCATGTGACAGGCAGTGATCCAAGCACCTGGAGTCTCCACCTCCCCTTCTGATGTGGCTGGGTTAAAGGACCAACCTATGAGCATCTCTCTGAGCCAAAGCAGAGACTCTTATTGCTCAGGGGATGTAAAATGTGTTCAAGGCCACCAGCAAACTGTTAAAGCTAAGGACAGAACTGAGATTACAGCCTAGAAGCCACAGTGTGACAACCCCATCCTTCACAGAGAACCCTCTAGAAAGGCCAATTCTTTCCATAGTAAAGTTTTTGATTCAGTTTTATATCATACTAGTCTTGAGTGTTTGAGTTTTCTCTTTTTAAATTGTTGTTGTAATGATTTTTTGTTTTGTGTCATGAATTTTGGAGACAGGGTCTGATGTAGTCCAGGATGACCTCAAAATTGCTATGTGGCCAAGGCTGACCTTGAATTCCTAGTGTCCCTGACTCTTTCTTCCAGTGTCGGGATTAGGGTATGGACCATCAGTCGAGGCTCTGCTCAGGAGGAAACACGCACTAGCATGGCCTGACCTCCAGACAGACTTCAAGGCGGCAGCAGGACCCTGACAATGACACTTACCCACTTCAGCAGCTGCCCGGGTTTTGTTGAGAACATAGGAGTGACTGGCAGGATTATCACCAACCAGAATGACACTGAGGTGTGGCCGCTTGTTGCCTGAGGCCACCCACTCTTCCACCTCCTGTCTCACTTCTTGCTTGATTTGCTGGGCCAGTTTCCTCCCAGAAATGACCACAGCTTCATTTCTGCAGAAAGTGACAAAGTTACAAAAATGTAGCTTGGGTCTTCATAAAAAGAAAGAAGAATGTTTCAATTAGAAAAACTTGCACAAGATGGGAGTGCCTGAATCTGGCATGGCAGAATATCTCTTTGACAAACAAACCCTGGGACACAGTGATGAGACCTAAGCTGACTTCCCCAAAGCCACAAGAGACTTTACTGGTCACTGAGGCACTGCATGCATGTTGGGCTACCTTTATCTTTTCTATAAGCCGCACCAAAACATCTGCTTAAGTTCTTTATTCTTCAAATAAAAAATTTTGGTACTCCCCCCCAAAAAAAGAAAAAATTGTTGAAACCAAAAGGCTTAAATGTGAGATCCAAAGGACAGATTTACAGGTGGCCATTGGTAACCAGTTCAGGATGGTCATAGGGGCTGAAACAGTTCTGTGCAAGCTCAGAACCTGAAGTTGTTGGCAACTGGCACTCACCCAGGTAAGATTTCAGGCCAGGGTCTCTCAGTGCCACCTCCTTATCACTATCCAAAGTGGGCATTTCCTTGCCCCCCACACCGTCCAGAGACTAACCATTTTCCTTAAATATTGATATTTAATTTGCGTTATGATAGTGGTATTACTATCTGGTCATGTTTGCCTAGGGCTCATTTTCTTTTCTTGTTCAAAAAGATTTGTTTTTATTTTATATGCATGGGTATTTTGCTGCATATATATATGTGATTGATCATATGTGTGCAATGCCTGAGGGGGTCAGGAGAGAGTCAGATCCCTAGGAACTGGAGAACAACAAACAGTTGTGGGCTGCTATTGCACAAATTCTACTTGGTATTATTTAAAAAAAAAAAAAACCCAGAGGCAGATATTAGGAAAAAGCTGAAATATCAGAGAGACAAGTCACAGCCACTTCTTACCTAGCCCATGCCTCAGGGCAGCCATCTCCACAAATCCTCAGATTGACTCAATGCCTCTGAGGAAGCTCAGGCAAAGGGAAGAACTCCCACCTCCTTTCTCTACCCTGCTACCTCACTTCCTCCTTCAACTTTCCTAATGCTAGGATTAAAGGTGTGTGCTACCATTGATTGGCTCCATTTGGCCTTGATCTAGGGGATCTCTGCCTAGGATTAAAGGCATAGGTCACACTCCCTCACCTTCATGGCTTGGCTCTGTCTTCTTCCAGACAAGCTTTATTAAATATACAATATAACATAAGCTGCATGTGGGCATTGGGAATAGGCCAAGAAGAGCAGGTGCTCTTAACCACTGAGCAATTCTGCAGGCCTACTAACCTGGGTTTTGATTGTGACAGTACTGCCCAATACAACTGTCCTTCTTCAAGTGCTGTGCCTGTGTTGCAAAACCCTCAACAAAACCACGGAGCCGATTTCCCAATGCAAAAACAAAAGTTTCTTTTTATTCAAGCCTGGGCAAGGGCTTCTCCCAGCAGTCCGATTACAGAGAGTAGAGGAAGCCCCGAGCCCCGATTACAAAGGACATAATTATATAGGGGAAAACCACAAGTCTGGGTTCTAGGATTGGGTAAGGGGACATAGACTGAGGTAATCTTTTAAAACTATTGGTCAGGCTATAGGCTTCAAATTGCTAATGGTTATAGAGCGCTGACAGGATTTATGGCAAGATATGGGATGTCTGCAAAGACATGTGGCTCTTGTTAAATCTTACCACCATGCCTATTTGACTGTTGGGATGTTTGAACTCTGCTGTCACAGCATATTTGGGGTCTTAAGTTCAGCCCCCAGTCACCCACTGTATGGAGGCCTGTTCTCAGGGGTGCTGGTTCTGCTCTTTCACCAGTACAAGCTCTCAGATGTCTCCACCTACAGATGGCCAAGTCCCTTATAGAAAATAGTGCAGTATGTGCATAATCTCTTGGCACACTCCACCCCTTAAATTACCTATAGATGGTTTATAAACCTAACACAATGCAATTCTGTGTGAACAGTTGTTATTAATATATTGTTGATGAGACAAGAAGAAATAAAGGTCCACGTACGTTTAGAATGATGCAGAGGACTTGATTGTATACAAACTACATCATGTGGTTGGTTAGTAGATCAATAAACCCCATACTAGGCATGTCAAACCTCAAAATACCTGCCACTGCCTTTTGAGGACTGTTCTGGTAAGAGGGTGTGATGGTTAGTGTTTTCAACTTGGAAGAATCTAGAATCACCTGGAAGATGGGCCTTTGGACCTGGCAGTGAGACATCATCTTGACTGCTTTACTTGAGATGGGAAAACCCATCCACTACAGGTGGCACCATTCCCTGGCTGGAACAGATGAAAAAAGAAGCCGGGTGGCAGCTGAGGCAGCAGAGGTGGAGCACTACATTAATCCCAGCACTTGGGAGACAGAGGCAGGTGGATCTGAGTTGGAGGCCAACCTCATTTACAGAGGATAGCCAGGGTTACACAGAGAAACCAAACCAAACAAAGAAGAAAGGAAAAATGGAGAAAAGGAGTAGCAAGTATCACCCCGCCATTTCCTAACTGTGGATGGGATGTCACCAGCTGTCTAAGGCTCTGGCTGCCTAGACCTTCCACCACTGTGGACTATATAACCTTGAACTGTGGCTTTGGCTTTTGTCAGGGTAAGATCAAAGCAACAGGAAGTAACTAAGACTTCCTGTTACTTGGGAGTAGAGTCCTCCTCCCAAGCGGCTTTCTGCTCCACCCCATTGTCCATTCACTGCAAACATGCCAAGGTTATCCTTGGCTACATAGCTAATACAAGGCCAGCCAGGAACAGGTCGGGGAAGAGAGATGTATTTGTGCTAATAAGGAATTGTATACACAAGTATACACACATGGAGACTGTACTCTGATAGGATTTAGCTTGTACTTCAGAAAAGATTTCTTTGGGAAGCAGTAAACATAGAGGAAACAGGAGACGCCCACTTGAGCCAAAAATGATGGGTTAAAGTTTAGGACACAAGGTTCTGGAGAGGCCAGTGTTCCAGGTCCTAGTCTCTGCTGCAGAGAGGTTCTGGATGTTATGCCAATTTACTTTATTAAAAAAAAAAGAAAAAAGAAAAACAGCCATTTGACAAGTTATTTCCATCTCTTTGCCAAGGGCCAAATTAAGTCACTGCTTAAAGGAAGATAGGAGAATGAGCTCAGACTCAAAATTAAAAAAATAAGTATAAATCCTAAGTCTGTACACTTAAACAAATATCTAAGTCAGTAATAGCTTATTTTCCTCTTAAAGCAACAGTTGGTGATTTTTTTTCCAATCAATTAGTATCAGGGAAGTTTATAATTCCCAATCAACTTATTTTTTGGAAAAAGTTCTGCTAATTAATTAATGAATCAGTAATAAGAAAGAGGGGAGTATTGAAACCAAAATTGATTGAACACAGGGTATTTTGAACTTTAACATAAATGTCTTGGTTACGGTGCCATTATAAAAACCCTGTTTTATACAGAAGAGAAAACTATGATAGTAAGAAACAAGATTCAGTTGTAAACACCTGCCAATAATTCATTTACTCCTCCGCCCTCAGTCTCCTAGGCTACAGTACTCTCCCTTCAACCATGGAGTTTCCGTTCCTGAAACCCTGGAACAGCAAGGTGGGCAATTATCTAATGTGCCGGGCAGTTAACATAGATTGCCTGCAGAGATAAAGAGCCTGCACAGAATACAGAGCTACAGAACAGCAGGATCGGGTGATCCGGTCTAATTCTTTGGGTAATGAATTACAGGACTTTTACAGTTAGCTAGATCCGTGGTGGACAGCATCGCACAACCAGAACTCCGGAAGAGGAAAGAACAGAAAAATGAAAGATGGATCTCAGAGGCAGATCGGAGAAAACCTTCACTAATGCCCCGCCAGGTCCTCCAAAACCTCAGCATCTCGCGCATCAATACGCAGGGCCCCGGAAACGTCTACCACGGGGTGGAAATCTCACCTGCTTTTCCTTCAGCAGGAACAAAAGTCCCATTGTGGAAGGCGCAGTTTTTATGAGCTCTAAATTTTAAGTCTCAAACTCTGGGATGTACTGAGGCGTGGGGAGAACGACCAGCTTTTACGAGTCATAGGATGCAAGCAATGGAGATGACCTTAAGGAGCACGGGAAAGTGCACAGATGTGCGGGAAGAGTTCACAACCCCCACTCCACTCCCACCCCACGGAGTCGCCAACCTAGGCTCACAGATTAGAGCTTGAGGTGCAGAAAGATCCACAAATCAACAATCTCCTGAAGGAAATGCAAACAGAACTGGCCCAGCCTTCCCCATCAGATTTTTCTATCATCAGTCAACTTATTTTTCGGGGTGGGGGGTGCTTCGGTTTTTTTTTTAACTTTTAAAAATTACGGTAAAATACACGTATGAGATTTATCATTGTGACTTTTTTTTAGTTGTTATTTTGAGACTGGGGAGGGAGATGTCTCACACTGAAACCTAGCGTGGTCTCCACCTCACTACATTGTCCAGGCTGGCTTGAACTGTCAGTAATCCTGCCTCAGAAGCAATCTCAATGCGCCTGGCTCTAATTTTCAAGCACACGGTTTCCGTAGTATTAAACATTCTCAGAATGGTGTGACCACTACGGCGGCTCACGTGCAAAACGGAAACTCCGACACCGTAGTTCCCCCTAAAACAATACACTCCCAATCCCAGCAGTCCCCAGCAACTTCTGGGGCAAGTATCATCTCCGGTCGCCCGGGCGAGAACCACCGCAGGCCAGGGGCATCTTGCGAACCACACCCACTTGGGAGGAGGGAAGTCGGTACCCCTGCAGCAAGCCGGCTCGCCGATTTCATCAGACTGCAGCAACCTCGGCTGCCGCTAGGGTCCGGGAAAGGTGGACCTCTCGGCACCCATCCTTACAGCGGCAGAACGGTGTCCCCTGGGCATGAGCAAGAGTCCGCACCTCCACGTGTGCCCCGGTGCCACGTCGCCCCACCACACCTCTCCGTCGGCGGCCCATCGCGCGCCGGAAAGATGCTCCGGGAGAGAGGACAACTGTCCACGCCGCACCCCGCGATCCCGCTTCCCGACATACTCACCGCACTGCCGCCAGGTGGAAGGACTGCAGGCGGGGATGGCAGCCGTGAGCGGGGCGCAGCAACCGCACAGCCAACAAGGGTAGCAGAGAGGCTGAAGCCATGGTCCGCGCCGGTGCCCGCGCCGGAGAGAAGCGCGCGCGCGGGCCACGAAGCTATACCCCCAGCCCGAGGAAGCCCCGCCTTCCAGAGCGCCTATTGGTCTCTGAGCCGGAGGCGGAGCCAATTGGAGGTCTCCATTTTACGTAAGCCGGCCCGGGACCACGTCCTGATTGGCTGAAGGAGTCAAGCCCCTAACAGAGGCAGCACTGCCCCCCCACCCCCACCCCCCGCAGCCCAGCCAAGCTAATCTGTGGTTCATTCATTCATTCATTCATTCATGCATTCATGCATTCATCGAGCAAAAGTCAGAACCATCTACCATGTGCTGAGGATCTGAACAACACTAAAATAATATTTTTTTCAAAAAGAAGAAATCTCCATTTGACAAAATAATACTGAAACACATCCGGAATCATCAAAGGATGTCAAAACAATTTGGTGAAAACTGAGTAAGTAGCAAGATACTTACATGTACCTTTCTCACATAGGAGCTGGAAAGATGGCTCAGCATATAAGAATGCTTGTAGCCTTGCAAAGGACTCAAGTTTGATTCTAAGCCTCCTAGTGGCTCAACATTTCTTCTAACTCTGCCATCTTCAAATACAGAGGATCAGACACTTTTGACCTCCAAGGGCACAAATGTGACATACACACACAGAAAGACAGACAGAGAGAGAGAGAGAGAGAGAGAGAGAGAGAGAGATCAGGCACTTTTTGATCTCTAAGAGACTCCCACGCACTCAAGTGACATACACATAATTAAAAACATTTTTTTTTAAACATTTGCCAGGGGGATTGAAGAGATGGTTCAGCGGTTAAGAGCACTTTCAGAGGTCCTGACTTCAATTCTATCTGTAATGAGATCAGATTCCTTTTTCTGGTGTACATGAAAAGCTCTCATATATATAAGATACATGAACAAATAAATATTTAAAAAAATAAGTTTGCTAGGGGCTGAAAAGATGACTCAGTGGTTAAAAAAGCACTGGCTGCTCTTCCAGATGACCTGAACTTCATTCCCTACACCCATATGGCTGCTTACACATTCATGTAGGCAAAACACATAAAATGTAAAATGTAAAAAAAGGTTTGGGACAGTAAAGAACACAACATAATTCTTTTTAAAAATTTTTTTTGGGGGGGGGGCTGGAGAGATGGCTCAGTGGTTAAGAGCGCCATCTGCTCTTCCATAGGATCCAGGTTCGATTCCCAGCACCCACATGGCAGCTAACAACTGTCTGTAGTTCCAGTTCTAGGCAAACACCAAGGCAAATAAATAAAATAAATAAATAAAGTTTTGAAAAAAAAATTTTTTTTTGGGCTGGAGAGATGGCTCAGAGGTTAAGAGCACTGACTGTTCTTCCAGAGATCCTGAGTTCAATTCCCAACAACCTCATGGTGGCTCACAACCATCTATACTGAGATCTGGTACCCTATACTGTATACATAATAAATAGATAAATAAATAAATAATCCTTTTAGTCTAGTGTTTTATGTGTTTGTGTGTTTTACCTGCATGAGTGTCTGTGCACTACAAGAATGTCTGGTTTCTATGGAGGCCAGAAGAGGGTATTGGATCCCCTGGACTCTTGGTAATCATCATGTGGTTGTTAGGAATGGAACTCTGGTTCTCTGAAGAGCAGCAGATGCTCTTAATGGCTGAGCCATCTCTCCAGTCCCATATATTTTTGTGTGTGTGTGTGAACAAAGTTAACATTACCATTCATGGGACAAACACACATTTTTGTGGACCTGATATGAGGTATTGACAAAAACACATTCCTTAGAGGTTTTCTAAACCAGTAAGTCTTCACTGATGTTTTTTTTTTTTTTTAACTTTATTTATTTATTTATTTATTTGCCTTGGTGTTTGCCTGGAACTGGAACTACAGACAGTTGTTAGCTGCCATGTGGGTGCTGGGAATCGAACCTGGGTCCTCTGGAAGAGCAGACGGTGCTCTTAACCGCTGAGCCATCTCTCCAGCCCTTTCACTGATGGTTTTAGTGAACTAGGAGACACACTTCTGGGTGAGTCTGTGAGAGGTCTGAGGAGGGAAGGTCTGGGGACTAGAGATCAATAAAGCAGGGAAGAAGAAAGCCTGTCTCTGATCCCCCACTATGATCCCTCATCCACCCAGATGGGAGCTAACAGCTGGGAGCCTCTCTGCCCCCCCACAATGAAGGGCTGTGGATCCCCAAACCACCTGCTGGTATGAATGCTTCTTTTTTTAGAATCCTTGTCAGGTGGGGCATCACAGAAATGAGAAAATTAACTAGTAAACCACCTAAAACGTTCTGCATATTTCTCATTTCTATGTGGAGAAGAGAGACCATAGGCTTGGCCAGTAAACCCTGTCCAACAACAACAAAAAGAAAGAAAGAAAGAAAGAAAGAAAGAAAGGAAGGAAGGAAGAAAGAAAAGAAAAGAAAAGAAAAATGCTCCTGAGCCTTTGGAGTAAAATTATTTTAATCTGCTTACAAGGAAATATTAAACAAGTCGCTGTATGAGGTATGCCAGTTACAGTCTCAGAAGTCTGACGATCGTGGTAGAAGGAGGAGATGACCCAGACTTGGGGTGAGGCACATATACTATGAATAAGAGACAAACCTAAGCAAAAGGGTGTGGTATTGAGAATCCACAAGACAGTGAAGATGAACAGTTGTTCCGGCCAAAATGTGGCCTGTAGGCCATGTGACTTTACACTGTGCCTCTCAGAACGCATCCCCAGGAGCCTCCAGCAGGTGGCATCTTCTGATCATCTGGACTTGCATGGCAGTGAAGAGACTGAAAACAAGTGTGTCCTCCCTACTTCAGAGAAGCTGAGCCAGGGTCACTTCTCTTTGAGGGTGGCCACTGTGGGACACATATGTCTCAGTGGATGCTACCACATCTATGTGCATATGGGCAGCACTAATTGGATTCAAGAAACTATTAAGGAATGTGGGGAAAGGGAGAAAACATAGGAAGTCAGGCAGGAGATGTGTTGGGATGTGTGTGGGTAAAATGGAGGGAAGGAGTCAGGGTGGGTATGATCAAGATACATAATATACAGGTATGAAATGTTGATTGCCAGCATCCACATGGTGGCTCATAACATCCCTAACTCCAGCTGTAGGGGAGCTGATGCCCACCTCTGAATTTCATGGGCACCAGTCCCTCATGGGGTACACATATGTACATGCAAGCAAACATTCATACACATAAAATAAATGCATCTAAAAATATTTAAAAAAAAAGAGCTGGGTGGTGGTGGTCACACAAGCCTTTAATCATAGCACTTAGGAGACAGAAGCAGGCAAATCTCTGAGTTCAAGGCCAGCTTGGTCTACAGAGTGAGTTCCAAGACAGTCAGGACTACACGGAGAAACTCTGCCTTGAAAGACCAAACAAAACCAAAACCAACCAAACAAAAATATTTAAAAAGAGGAAAATTTAATTTTGAAAAAATTTAAAGAAGACTAACCATCTCACTTCCTTATAAAATTCTGAAAGCTCTCTTTTCCCAAAATGCAAATATTTTAAAGTAGCTCTAAATGCTTTAGTTTATTTTTAAAGATTTATTTTATTTTATGTGAATTGGTGTTTTGCCTGCATGTATAACTGTATAAGGGTGTCAGATCTTGGAATTACAGACCGTTGTTAGCTTATGAGGATGCTGGGAATCGAACTCAGGTCTTTTTAACCGATGAGCCATCACCATCTCTCCAGCCCCTAGATGTTTTGTATATATGTACTTTCTTATCCATTTTTGTGTGCATATATATATGTATGTATATAGATGTTCATGTGTATAAGCATGTACACATGTGTGTGGAAGCTAGAGGTTAACATGGGCTATCTTCCTCATTTCATCTTATTTTGTATGTGTATGTATGTGTATGAGTATAGCGTATATTTTTGTGTGTGCACCCATGGGAACACATAGAGGCCAGAATAGGCCATCATGTACCCTACAATACCACACTCTGCCTTATTCTCTTGAGACAGGGTACCTCACAGGATCTGAAGCTAGGCTTACGAAGTTCCAGTGATCCTCCTGTCTCTGCCCTCAACAGCTTTAGGGCTACAGGCTCACGCACAACCACAAATAGTTTTTTTAACAGGGGTATGTGTTGGGGATCTGAGCTCAAGTTTTCATGCTTGTATGGCTGGCACTTCATTATTGACTCTGTGGTCTCTCCAACTTTCCGTCTGTCCTTCCTTCCTCCTTCCTGACTTTCTTTCCCTCCTTCCTTGCAGTGCTGAAGATGAAACGCAAGGCCCCTCACATACCATTCCAGACAAGTGCTCTGCTGCCAATGAGCTATGCTCCTATGTAAGGGGTGTGGGGAGAGAGAGAGTTTTTCTATGTAATCCACCCTCTTGCCTCAGTCTGGCATGCCCCACACCAGGCTTCCTTGTGTGAATTTTTAATATGCTTAATAAAAAGACTTGCTTTTGCTTCTCAAAGTATTACATTTAAATATCATTTGTTTAGCAAAAATGCTCTTTAGCCAGTTGTTATTTTAGCTACTATTTTTTAGTATTCCCCTGCACCCCCTGAAACCCCCCTCCCCGCTCCCTTCTTTTGGCCTGTGCATGCATGTGTGTTTGTTTGCTAGATTGTTTCTAGACAGGGTTGCTCTGTGTAGCCTTGGCTGTCCCAGAACTAGCTCTGTAGACCAGGCTGGCCTCAAACGCACAGAGATCTGCTTGCCTCTGCCTCCTGGGTGCTGGGATTAAAAGTGTGTGTCACCACTGCCCACCATGTATGCATACGTGTATGTAATGCGGGCACATGTGTGTGTATGTGGAGGCTAGAAGTTCATTTTGGTGTCTTCTTCCTTGACCCTCTTTCTCCTTGATCACTGAGGCAAGGACTCTGACTGAACCCAGAGTTTGCCAGTTATTCCCGTTATCCAGATATCCCTGGGGAAATTCTGTCTTTACCTCCTGAGCACTGAGATTGCAGACAGAGCATCATACCTGCCTGGCATTTACATGGATACCAGGGATCCCTACTAAGGTCCTTACACTCACACAAATGTTTTCTCTGCTGAGCTACCTCCCAGCCCCTCTGTGCTGGATAGTTGTGTCAACCTGAGGGAGGGAGAGTTATCTGAAGGGAGGAAACTTCAACTTAGAAAATGCTCCCATAGGCCTGACTGCAGGGCATTTCTTAATTAGTAATTAACCCTTTGTGGGTGGTGCAATCCTTGGGCTGGTGGTCCTGGGTTCTATAGGAAAGCATACTGAGCAAGCAATGAGGAGCAAGCCAGTAAGCAGCATCCCTCCATGACCTCTGCATCAGCTCCTGCCTCCACGTTTCTGTCCTGTTTGAGTTCCTGTCCTGGCTTCCTTCCATGATAAACAGGGATATTCGAGAGTAAGCCAAATAAACCCTTTCCTGCCAAGTCACTTTGGCCAAGGTGTTTCATTGCAGCAACAGTAACCCTAACTCTGGAGATGGATGAGATAGCATCATAAAGTCAAACAGGGGACATTAAGGTTACACAAGAAAGTTAGAACATACCATTTGCTGTCCATGGGGTTCTTAGTAAAATTCCAAGAAAATTGTAGGTTTATTGCTGGGAAAGGAGAAAGGCCTTAAACAAGCATTAATTGGTCTGGAATTTTTGTCTCTCAGCCATACTCTGAGGTGAGAGTCTCTTTTCTTTCCTCCAGCCTCCTAATATGGGCCGCTTTCCCAGCCTGCTCAGAACACAGTTCTCTCCCTTCACTGTTCAAATTCTGAAGACTGAACTCAGCCATCAGGCTTGGCAGCCAGTTCCTCTACCCACAGAGCCATCTCTATGTCTCCTGATTTTTGAGTTTTTGTATATTTTTTTTAAAATTGGGGTCCTGCTATGTAGCCAACTTTCCTCTTCAGCCTTCTTTTTTCTTTGTTTTTTTTTTTTTTTTCAAGACAGGGTTTCTCTGCATAACCTTGGCTGTCCTAGACTTTCTCTGTAGACAGGCTGGCCTTGAACTCACAGAGATCCTCCGGCCTCTGCCTCCCAAGTTTTGGGATTAAAGGTCTGTGCTGTCACTATCCAGTCATTTCAGCCTTTCTCTGCTGAGATTATAGCTGTTTCCCCTCACCTGGTGAGAAGGGTAAAAGAGAAGACTTCTGCTTCCCTTTTTAAAGAGTATTTGGGTGCTGAGGGGGTGGCTTAGTCAGCAAAGGGCTGTGAAGGCATGAACACCCAGTAAAAGCCATGTGTGTAGGCCAGGCCTGGATGTGGACACAGAAGGATCTTGGTGCTCTTGGGCCAGCTAGCCTAGTCTATTAATGAGTAATGGTGTAGTGAGGGACCCTAGTGGTTGAAGCCTGGAGAGACTGCTCAGCGGTTAAGAGAGCAGACTCCTCGGAGACATCCATGATGAGCATCCCAGCACCCATGATGAGCATCCTAGCACCCATGATGAGCAGCACGCAACTACCTGGAACTTCATCTCTAGGGGATCCAGCCACTCTAGCCTCCGAAGGCATCTACATTCCTGCCAATATCCTGCCATGTACACATATCCACATAATTGAAAATAATAAGAATGAGTCTTTTTAAAAATTAGGACGTTGTGGCATACATCTTAATCCTAGTGATCCAGAGCCAAAGGCAAGCAGATTTCTGTGAGTTCAAGGCTGGTCTTGTCTACATATCATGTTCCAGACTAGACTGGGCTACATAGTGGGACACTGTCTAGGAAGGAAGGAAGGAAGAAAAGAAAGAAAGAGAGAGAGAATGGAAGAAAAGTGCAAAAAAGGAGTTGATCAGCAGAGAAAGATAACCAATACCAACCTCTGCCTTCATAGGCACCTGTGCACAAATGTGCATGCACCCAAAGAAACATTTTTGTATAACACACACACTATCAGGCTTTGAAAGGCCTTTTAGTGTTTGTACATCTTCCTATAAAGAAAGAGGCCAAGCTTTCAGGTGGCTGGTTTCATTTTCCTTCACTTTCCCTCTGGTTCGTCACAGTCTCAACAGGCTGGCTTCTTCTTCTTCTTCTTCTTCTTCTTCTTTTTTTTTTTTTTTCTTTTTCAGTTCTTCTTTCAGTAGAAACCCCTGCTGGTTTCAAAGCCTTCGCACACGGTTCTGCTCAGAGCAGTGCCTCTCACCCCCACCCCCACACTGGACAATCTCATCTTCTGGGAACTTAGCTTCATTGACATTTGATTTTTCCAATTGTATTTGTAAGTTTTTGAGATAGGATCTCACCATGTAGATCCAGAGGGCTGTCCTGGAACTCTCTATGTAAACCAGGTTGGCCTCAGACTCACTGAGTCTGCTTCCTGAGTACTGGGATAAGAAGTCTGTGCTGCTATACCAGGTGCAGTCTTCATTTTTTTTTAAAGATTTATTTATTCATTATGTATACAGTATACAGAAGAGGGCACCAGATGTCATCATAGATGGTTGTGAGCCACCATGGGGTTGCTGGGAATTGAACTCAGCACCTCTGGAAGAACAGCCAGTGCTCTTAACCTCTGAGCCATCTCTCCAGCCCCTTAATTTTTTTTTTAACTTATTTATTTCTGTGTGTTGGCGCTGGGGGTTGGGTGTGTCACAGTGTGTATGTGGAAGTCAGAGTATAGCTTGTGGGAGTTAGCTCTCTCCGTTCACCTGCATCCTGGGGATCAAACTCTGGTTGCTAAGCTTAGTAGTAAATGTCAGAAATTTACATGCTATCCTTGTGAAAGGAGCGTGCTAAATCTTTATAATGTTCCAATTTTAGTGTATTCAGTCTATTTTTATTTCTCCTGTCATTTTCTTTCTTTCTTTTTTTTTTTTTTAAACCTTTATTTATTTATTTGCCTTGGTGTTTGCCTGAACTGGAACTACAGACAGTTGTTAGCTGCCATGTGGGTGCTGGGAATCGAACCCGGGTCCTCTGGAAGAGCAGACAGTGCTCTTAACCGCTGAACCATCTCTCCAGCCCCTTCTCCTGTCATTTTCAATGATCTTCATCAATTTTGTGCCACAGTGCCATGATTTGCAACCTTGTACCATCTACTGGTGTGATTGTTGGACTACTTTACCAAGGCCAAGGGTGTAGCTCAGTGAAGTGCTTGCCTAATGTGACTGAAACCCTGGGTCCTGCTCTTCATTGCTCAAACTGGTGCATGCCTGTCTTCCTAGCACTTGGGGGGTGGAGTCCAGAGGACCAAAAATTCAAGGATATCCTCAGGTACATAGTGGGTCTGTGCTATGTTTTGTTTTGGTTTTTCGGGTTTTTGTTGTTGTTTGTTTTGGTTTTTTGAGACAGAATCTCATTACATAATCCTCGATGGCCTTAAACTCACAGAGATCTGCTTTCCTCTGCCTCCCAAAGCTGAGATAAAAAGCATGAGCCACCATGCCATGCTTTACACAGTAAGCTTGTGATCAGCCTGTACTACATGAGGTCTGCCTAAAAGAAAAGAAAAACCACACACACACACACACACTACACAGAAGTCTGACTAGAGACTTTAAGTCATTTTCACTTAGAAACTTCCATACTCCATGAGTGGAGGTTTTGTGTTTCTTATAAATTGAGATTTCTCTTTCCAAGTCTGCAACCTGAGATCCGGAGCAGGAACATGGTAGACACTTTTAAAGTCTTTGTTCACTCACTTGGGAGGGGGCTCCAAAAGTGAGGCCCAGATAACACCAACTGTGTGGGAGAGGCAGGACCATGAAGTGTCCAAAGTGAGGGAAGAGGCTCTGTGAGGGTTGTGTCATGCTAGAGTGCTGAGGGTGTGTGGGGGTGCTGACACAGAATGAAGAGTCGAGGTTGCAAATTTTGCCCAAGGAAGCTCAAAAGGGGAACTGAATGGTGAACAGGGGCAGTGGTGGGGGTGGGGAGCAGTTCAGAAGAGGTGACACAGGGTAGCTTTTTCTGAGGCTGCCGCTGCCCTTCTGTTTCCCGAATCTGCTGTAAGCAGATGGTATGAAGCTATCTCTCCATCGAGCTGAGCCCCAGTGATTAAAGCACCCAGTCTTTGGTCCCTGCCTGGAGAGACCAAATTGCCCTGTGGCAATTAACTATTTCTTCTCTCTTTCCTCTACTCCCTGGGAAACTTTATCTTTGACCACTTAGTGGATTATGTTGATATTCTCTTTAAATATTGACCAGAGATTTCCCCCTAATCCCTAAGGCTTTCTCCCTACAGCTGATCATACTGAAAGGTTTCTTTAATACCTAGTTTTCTTCCCACCTAGATTTAATAATTTTACAGCTTTAAGAACAATTCTATTAGAAGAAGAAAAAAAAACAAAACCTGGAGTTCCTTTATTCTGTCTTTTTTTTTTTTATCATATAAGCATTGTGCCAGCATACATGAATGTGGTACACATACATGCCTGGTGCTGTGGAGGCCAGAAAAGGGTGTTAGACCCTCTGGATCGGTCGGTACAGACAGTTGTGGATTCTGGGAACTGAACTCAAGTACTGCACAGGAGCAATAAACACTTTATCACTAAGCCATCTCTCAATGTATATTGAGGTGGGTTCTCTCTATGTAGTCCTAGCTGTCCTGGAACTCATTACGTAGGCCAGGGTGGACATGAACTCAAAGATATCCTCCTGCCTCTGCCTCCCTGTGCTGGGATTAAAGATATGCACCACCATGATCGGCCTTTCTTGATATAGTTATAAACACAAGGACACAGACTCAAACATTAATAATTGTATTTAAAGAATATAATTAAATCTGGGCAGTGGTGGTGCACGCTTCTAATCTCAGCACTCAGGAGGCAGAGGCAGTTGGATCTCTGAGTCTGAGGCCAGCTTAGTCTACAGATCAAGTTCCAGGACAGGCAGGGCTACACAGAGAAACTCTAGTCTCAACCCCGCCCCCAAGAATAGAATTATAAAATAAATAAAATGCAGAGAGGCAGAGGCAGGCAGATCTCTGTGAGTTCAGCCTGGTCTACATAGTAAGTTCTAGGACAGCAGGACTATGTAGTGAAACCCTGTCTCAAAAGCCAGAAAAAGAAAGAATTGCACAATTATATCTAGGCATACACTCTAAACCATATACAAATAAAACTATGGAAGTTGTAGAAGTTAATAAAATAAAAATAGGGGCTGGAGAGATGGCTCAGAGGTTAAGAGCACTGACTGTTCTTCCAGAGGTCCTGAGTTCAATTCCCAGCAACCACATGGTGGCTCACAACCATCTATAATGACATCTGGTGCCCTCTTCTGTATACTGTATACATAATGAATAAATAAATCTTTAAAAAATAAAACAAAAATAAAATAAAGAAGCTTACTGAGTAAGCCTGAAAACCTGGATTGGAACCCCTCCCCCAACCCACCATGGTCCAGCTCCTATATGTGGTCCTTACACACACACACACACAATTTGAATTTTTATTTTAAGAGCATTGGTGTTTTGCCTACACGTCTGTCCTTGTCAAAGTGTCAGATCTCCTGAAACTGAGGTTACAGACTGTTGTGAATTGCCATGTGGGTACTGGGAATTGAACTCAGGTCCTCTGGATGAAGAGCCAGTGCTCTTAACCACTGAGCCATCTCTCCTGCCCACACAAATACAAATTTGTAAACAATGTTTTTAAAAGTTAATAAAAGGAGTTCAGCATGGCAGCTCAAGCCTGTAATCTGTGCACCTGGAGGCAGAGGCAGGAGGATCAGAAATTCAAGGTCATCCTTGGCTACTTACTGAGCTTTAAACCAGCTTAAGATATATCATGTTCTGTCTCAACAAAGTGGGGGAAGAAGGAAGGAAGGATGGAAGGAAAAGAAAAGAAAACCAGATGATAAAATAAAATTGATGTCTTTCATGCGACAGGTGACGTTTGAATGGTTTTAAACTACCATCTGTTAGAGCGGAAAAGTACTGGGTCTTTGCCGCTGCGCATCCTGTATCGCCATTTCTCCCCACAATTTTCTTTCTCTTTCTTTTCTTCATTCTACCATAGTGTCTCTTGGTGGCCACATAGTCTTCACCCACACAAAACACGCACAGAAACATTCATAGCAGCATTACAGTGCGTGTAGAAACCACCCAAGTGTCCATCAACAGATGATGTGGCTGGAATGCTATTTCTTCAGAAAAAGGAATGAAGTCCCAGACAGGAAGAGTCACGAAGAGGTGCTGGCAGAGACCCCTTAGCCTCCAAATAGTTGACCTTAGTGCCGAGCCGGCCCCTTTGCCTTTACGGAACACTGATTGGCTGAGCTCAGTAAGGGGCGGGGCGAGGCTCAGCGGGGGGCCGAGTCTCGCGAGATCTCGTTGGTTCCGCATTTCGGCTCCGAAGTGTGGGAGGCTGCACCGGAGGACTCTGCGGTCTGTGCTGGTTCTCGGCGGCTGGAACCCAGTTCCCAGCCCGGGCCGTGAAGCTTCGGCGGCCCTACTTAGTCGCGGACCGCCCTCCGCTTCCCGGTGCCCGCTGCGGCGCCGAGTCTGACCGGGGCGGGGGCCGCGGCCCCACGGGCTAGCGAGGATGAGCTTCCTCTTGTGAGTGGGCCGGGCCGGGCCGGGGCGGGGCGGGGCGGGGCGGGTGTCGGTCGGCTGAAGGTGCCAAGCAGAGGGCGGAGCCGGACTTAGCGCTGAACCCGGCCTGCGGTGTCGGAAAAGGTCCCCTCTGGAAAATGTGCAGTGCCTCTGTGGCTAGACCAGGCCGAGAAAGAAACATGCAGATTCTCAATGCTTGCACAGGCTTACATTGCAGGAGCTGGGCTATGGCACCTTATCATGTTTTTTATTTATTTATTTATTTTTGGTCACTATCCCAGGCAGGTCTTGAACCTGGCCTCCTCCTGCCTAACCCTACCAAGTAGCTGGGATTACAGCCTGGGCCACCAGGGCAGGCCTGCTTTAAATGTGGATTAAAAAAAAATATTATGTATACAGTATACAGAAGAGGGTACCAGATGTCATTACAGATGGTTGTGAGCCACCATGTGGATGCTGGGAATTGAACTCAGGACCTCTGGAAGAACAATCAGTGCTCTTAACCTCTGAGCCACCTCTCCAGCCCTGTGGCACAAATCTTAATTCATAATATGAGCATCATATTGAATCTTAAATCACTTAATATTAATTTTCCATATTTAGTTTCCTGCTATTTACTTTTCTATCTCCATGTGTTTCTGAGCTGTTCTTTCTAACTTAATACTTCCCTAATGACTATAGTTCTTTATAAAGTATGATTTTTTTTTTAGTGTAGTGTTTTCATAATTCTTTACTTCGTACACTACTTAAAGTTTACATTTCACACATAAGTTGTCAGTTCACAGGTCTGTTTCTGTCCCCTTCTTAAAAGTTGTCATGAATTTTGAGATGTATTCTTTTGATGCTTTTTTTTTTTTTTTTACCATTTAGGGTTTTATTGGGGAATCTGATATCCAGGGAAGGGTGGGGGAAGGGAGAAGGAGAGAAAGAGAGAAGGGGGCAGAGAAAAAAGCCTTTTGATGCTTTTTCTCTTTTGTTGTGTTTGTGCTTTCTATTTAAAAAATAGGCTCTGCTCTAATTTGGTTATGTAATGTATTCAGCTATGTTTTGAATCTTTCTGTGGAAAAAAATGTGTATGTGTGTGTATATATATATATTGTGCACTAGATTCTAGAGTGTTCCCCCTGCTTAAAATGCTCTGGTAGATGTATGACAAATTGCCCTGTGTGGCAAGTTGTGGTGCTTCTCCTTCACTAAGATTTTAAATTTTTCACTTGTTTCATATATGTGAGTGTGAAGTATGCAGACAAGTGTAGGAGTGTGTGTCCCTGGTACACAGAGGGTAAAGGAAGGCATTGGGGGCCTCCTGTCTCTCTTGCTTCTTCCTTTGAGGTAAGGTCTCTCTTTGAATTTGCTTTTTCTCCACTAGGCCGGAAGCCAGCAGGCCCCTAGAGATCCTCCTTATCTTAGTCAGTGTTCTGTTGGTGTGAAGAGACACCAAGACCATGGCAACTGTTATAAAGGAAAGCATTTAATTGGGGCTGGCTTAGAGTTTCAGAGGTTTAGTCCATTGTCACATGGTGAAGAGCATGGCTGGCAGCACTCAGGTGGACCTGATGCTAGAGAAGTAACTGGAAGTTCTACATGCAGAGCTGAAGACAGCAGGGAGAGACTGAGACTGGAGACCCCACCCCCAGTGACTTACGTCCTCCAACAAGGCCACACCTGATTCTTTCACATAGTGCCTAAGCATTTAAATATGTCAGCCTGTGGGGCCATTCCTACTCGAACTTCCACACTCTTGTCTCCTCCACAGCTAAATTAGCATTACCTCATATTGTTCAGATACTGTTGTATAAACCTCCTACTTTGCAAGTGTCAGTATTTTTTAGCTGACCTTACTCATTTCTTCACAGTATTCTCCCTGAGAAGTAGAGTCTAAAGTACTCAACACTTGTTAGCATGGGATTACAGGTGTGCAGAGGATGCCTGTGTTGTCACGTGAGTGCTGGGATTCGAACTCTTGCTCTTCGTGATTGTGCAGCAAGTGCTCCCTTAACTACAGAGTCATTCTCCAGTCTGTGTTCTTGCTGATGTAGGTGGGAAGAATATGTGTTCATAATGCCAGTGCTGGAACCCAAGGCCTCCAGAGTTGGGGCAAGCACTTGCCACTACTGCATTCCTTGACTGTCATTATTCTCTCTTCTATCTTGGCATTTTTTTCAGGGAGCCATTTTTATTGATCAACTTATTTATCCCAATATTTATCTGTTTATGTGTGTATGCGCAAAAGCAATACATATTAACTGCTTAATCATCTTTCTACTCCCCAGTAGAGCCATTTATATGCCAAAATGCCTGTCTGCTTTCATGCCTAAACATTTATACATTTTTTTTTTTTAACCCAACAGCAGCAGCCGCTCGTCAAAAACATTCAAACCAAAGAAGAATATTCCTGAAGGCTCCCATCAGTACGAACTCTTAAAACATGCAGAAGCCACTCTGGGAAGTGGCAATCTGAGGCAAGCTGTCATGTTGCCAGAGGGAGAGGACCTCAATGAGTGGATTGCTGTTAACAGTAAGTTTTTAAGAATGTTAGTTAAACTTGTTGATTTATAGAGTTAGCTAAAACCTTGTTTAATGAATTTTCTTTTATAGGTATAACTATTTTAATATAACAACTATCTGTAAAAAATATGAGTACAAATACATTAAGACCTTACTTAACTTTACTTGTCAAAGTACTTGCTGAAGTGTTTTTGAGTGGAGAGACTTGAAGAGCAGTGCTAAGTAGTTTAGGCTGCTGCCTGGGGAGAACACTGTGAAGAAATGAGTTCAGTCAGCTAAAAGTGTACATGTAAAGAGGGGGGCTTGTATGTTGTTTGAACAGTGTAAAGTACTTCTTGTTAGAAAAGCCCCAGCTTTTAATTTTATTCTAATTATCAAGTTTGGGCTGGGAAAATATGTCAGTGGTTAAGAGTGCATGCCGTTCTTGCAGAGGACCCAGTTTGTTTCCAGCACCCACATAAGACAGGTACACCTCCTTGTAACTCCAGCTAGGGCAAATCTAGCAATCTCTTCTGGCCTCTGCAGGCACTTGGACTCACATGTATATACCCACACACAGATACAGTTATAAATGTTCATAGTTTAAAACATTTTTAAATTAAACCCCACATTACCTTATTCTGAAGTCATGTGTTGGATTTTTCTTTGAAGCTTAACTGCTCTAAATCATCTGTTCAAACCATTTGGTCTCTGGCCATCAGAGGTTCAGCTGGTAAAAGATACTTGTTGCCAAGCCTGAATTCAGTCTCTGGAATCCACATGTGAAGATGAGGATTAACTCCTGGTGACTGTCTTCTGAGCTTGATGTATATGGACATAACACGCATGCTTGAGTGTGTACACATAATAAAATAAAATGTAAAATGAAATAAATTAAAAAAACCCTTTTGTTCCTCGAGTCCCTTTCTTCCTTTAAATGACTAGAAGGATAGAGAGATGGCTCAGTGATTGAGAGCTAATACTGCTCTCATAGAGGTCCAGAGTGTAGTGCCCAGCACCTACAGCAGGTGTCTGTGACTACAGCTCCTGGAGGATGGATTCAGCACCTCTGGCCTTCACTGACATGTGAACTCCGCCCCTACATACACCTCATAAAAGTAGATCTTAAAAAACCATTACTGAGCATGTCAAAGAACTTTTAATTGTGTACAGTGTATCCAATGTTACTGTTTGGGAAATTTAAACTGAGAAAATTTAAAATATTTACTTTTAAATTTATTTAAAAATAACTCTACTCCATGTTGACAAGTACTTTTCTTTAAAAAGAAATAATCTTGAGGCTGGAGAGATGGCTCAGCAGGTAAGGCACTGACTGTTCTTCCAGAGGTCCTGAGTTCAGTTCCCAGCATCACATGGTGGCTCACAACCATCTATCATGAGATCTGGTGACCTCTTCTGGTTTGCAGGCAGAACACATAATAAATCCTTTTTTAAAAATTAATTTTCTAAAGCACGTTTCACTGAGAAATATGATATTGTTTGTGTCTTTGGGAGTCTTTCTTACTGTTTGGCTTAGTAGTCAGCTAGGGCCTCCTGTCTGCTGCTGCTGCTCTCTTATGGCATGGTGAAGACCCTG
Source organism: Sigmodon hispidus (assembly GCA_004025045.1). Lineage (NCBI taxonomy): Eukaryota > Metazoa > Chordata > Mammalia > Rodentia > Cricetidae > Sigmodon > Sigmodon hispidus. The sequence continues at coordinate 27,961 of PVIH01012860.1, forward strand.
CAGAACCTGCTACACCCTCCTGCAGATGAGAGTGAGAGGAACAATTGAAACCTCTCTGCTCTCCACATAGCCACCAATTGTCATGTCTGGCTCACTCTTTAGTGAGAATGGAGAGCTTAGGCCTGATGTTGCTTTCTTTAACATATAACTAAGACGCCCAACATAGTGGCACACGCCTTTAATCCCAGTCCTTGGGAGGCAGAGGCAGGTGGATTTTTGGACCTCTAGAGTTTCAGGACAGCCAGGGCTATACAGAGAAACCTTGTCTTGAAAATAATAATAACAATAAAATATAATTAACAGGAAAGTTTATGAGTTAGGGAGTTTTTATGAAGTGTTTTTGATTAAACAATTTTTTTCTTAATCCATTTTTTAAGAAACTTGGAAAGCCCTAGTTTATATTTTATTTTTTCAAGTACTCCTTTAGACAGGATCATGGCATTTTGAAAAACTTTCCGAGTTAATGATTCTCTTTACACTCATCAAGGTTACTGCTCATTCTTTCTTCCTCCTTCAGATGTAGTGGCCACTCCTTTGGAATGTCCTCCCTGACTGCCTCAGTCCTTCCCTATGTTAACCTCTTATTGGAACTTCTAGCGCTTACTGTTGGCATGTGGGTGGCATCTTCTTCTGTCCTGTATTATTCATCTTTTAAACTCTTTTGTTTGCATAGACTCAGACTAGATACTTGATTCCAAATCCTTTTTGAGTGGTCAAATGCTGGTGCTGAAGCAGATGTTTGAAACAAAGTATGATATAGTCTGTAACTTCTCAGTAAATTTGTTCTCCTGAGAACAAATACTTTTTTTCTAACAAATGATAGTATGTAGTTTAGATTGATAAGCTATTAATCTTCTAACTCCTTGCATCTATCTAATCAAATAATATATTGCAGTGGTAATTATTAGTTACCATTAAGTTAAAAATCAGCTGCAGTGTTTTGCGTAAGTTAGTTGGACATGGTACTGTGTTCCTGTAATTCTAGTTGCTTGGGAAGCTGAGGCAGGAGGATTACATAAGCAAAGGAGGTCCAGACTAGCCTGGGCAACACAGACCTCATCTCAAAAAGTAAATATTATCCATTTTCTTTAGTCTGAGAGGTCTGTTTGGTTTGTCATGGTTTACATAGATACTTAACACAGTTATGGCATTATCTTTGCAGCTGTGGATTTCTTCAATCAGATCAACATGTTGTATGGAACCATTACAGAATTCTGCACTGAGGCAAGCTGTCCAGTCATGTCTGCAGGTCCCAGGTATGTCTAGCCTGGTACAGAGGCTTCTGAATTACTTTGTTTTATAATTGATAAACATTAAATAATAAAGACTGTTTTTACCTATTTCTTTGTATATAGACAATTTGGTTTGTGAGTTCTTGACTACTCAGCAATACCTCCTACCGTTAACTACTTTGGTATTTGAATACTCAGTGTTTAATATTTATAGTTGTATTGTTCAGTTGTAGGAGTAAATACATAGTATAGTTAGAAGTTTCTCTGTCTCGCCTGTCCAGACCACAGCCAATTAGTACCAAATGATCACACAAAGGCTTATATTAATTATAAACTGTTTGGCCTATGGTTGCTGACTCTTACACTAATCCATGATTCTTACCTGTGTTTAGTTAGCCACATGGCTTGGTACCTTTGCTTCAGTGCAGCATTCTCATCTTCCTTTCTCTTTGTCTGACTTGGGTCTGCCGCGCTCTCTGCCTTTCCTCTCCTAGAATTCTCCTAGTCTGGTTGCCTTCTTGCTTGCCTTCTGGTCAATCAGCATTTTATTATTAAACAAACACAAGTGAAAAATATTTACAGTGTACAAAAGCACGGTCCCACAGCAGTATAGAACTTGAGTTAGGGCCCAGCAAGAGGCCCGGAGGGTAGAGGCACTGGCTGCCAAGACAGAGTCCTACCAGTTGTTCTCACATGTACCTGTGTACATGCCCACACAAATAATATGTAATTTAAAAAGAAATGGGACTTAGATTCATCCAGAAAGTCTGTTTTGTTTTTGTTTGTTTTTTAAATTTGATTAGAGTTGAATTTCTTACAAGAATTTTTTTTTTTTTTTTTTTTTTTTTTTTTTTTTTTTTTAAAAAACACTTTTATTTATTTATTTATTTGCCTTGGTGTTTGCCTGGAACTGGAACTACAGACAGTTGTTAGCTGCCATGTGGGTGCTGGGAATCGAACCCGGGTCCTCTGGAAGAGCAGACGGTGCTCTTAACCGCTGAGCCATCTCTCCAGCCCCTCTTACAAGAATTTTAAGGTGGTCTTTTAATTCTTGCTCATCTTTCCTGCTATCTGTGTTAATATAGAGTTAATGAAGTTGCCACATATCCAGAAGTTTGTCTTAAAGATGCTGGGTTAAAAATAGGCTGAGAGTTTCCTATAACTTCTTAAAGTCTCAAAGAATTTCTGTGGACAGAATGTGAACCTGCTTTGATTACAAATTGTGCATGTTAAAATTTAATAACTGTCAATAATACATTGTCATTCTTGGCAGGTATGAATACCATTGGGCTGATGGCACTAATATTAAAAAGCCAATCAAGTGTTCTGCACCAAAATACATTGACTATTTGATGACTTGGGTTCAGGATCAGCTTGATGACGAAACCCTTTTCCCTTCAAAGATCGGTAAGTTATCACTGTGAACTGCCTTTTTTTCTGAGTGATGGCTGAAATCTTTACATGCTGTATGACTTTAAATTAGTTTAACAGAGAAAACCACACTCTTCAAAAAGCTTGTATTCATGTCTATTCCCCCAGCATGCTCACTTGTGTTTCTTCACACCAGTTAATACTTGTTTTTTAATCTCTGTGTACAGGTTGGACAGCTTCTTGGATTTAGTCCTTTCACCTTTATACGCTATTTGTTTTGAAAAACAAACAGGGTCTTACCATGTAGTCTTGGCTGTCCTGACATTCACTCTGTAGACCAGGCTGGCCTGGAACTCACAGCAATCTGCCCGCCTCTCCAGTCCTGGGATTAAAGGCATGTGTCTCTGTGTTCAATCTTTACATGGATAATGACTCAGGTCATTAGGCTTTAATGGCAAGCACCTTACCCACTGCGCCATCTCACTGGCCCTAAACTTTTGTTCTAATGTCCATTTAAGAATGTTGAGGGGGCTGGAGAGATGGCTCAGCGGTTAAGTGCACCATCTGCTCTTCCAGAGGACCCTGGTTCGATTCCCAGCACCCACATGGCAGCTAACAACTGTCTGTAGTTCCAGTTCCAGGCAAACACCAAGGCAAATAAATAAAATAAATAAAGTTTTTTTTTTTAAAAAAAAAAAAAAAAAAAAAAAAGAATGTTGATAAAGGGGCCAGCGAGGTGGCTCAGAAAGTATAGGCACTTCACTACCATGCTTGATGCTTGGTGGCCTGAGCTTGGTCTCTGAGACCTACAGGGTAGGAGGAAGTTGGTCTCTGACTCCCATGTGTCTTACAACACATGCATGAGTACATTTGTGCTCACTCACACACAGGTATTAGTGATATTAAATACTTTTGGTTTATTTACACTTTCTGTTCTGTTTATGTTCTTTGTGTGTTCTAGATAGTTGGTTTTTGCCATGTAAGCTGTTTTTTTCCCTTAGGGCACCTTTGTTTGATTTTTCTTGGTGAGAGTGTCAGATCCTCTGGAACTGGAGTCGTAGACAATTGTGAGCTGCCATGTGCTTGCTGAGAATTGAACCCAGGTCCTCTAGGATAGCTGCCAGTGCTTTTAACCATTGAGCCATCTGTCCAGCCCATCTTTGGTCTTATTTGTGGTGTTTTGCTATATGCACTTCTCTTATTTTGCTCATTTTCTTAAAAACGTGGGTGGTTTTGTTTTTTTGGTTTTTTGGTTTTGTTTTTGTGGTAGTAGGATTGAAGCCTGGACCTCACATATGTTCGTGCCTGAGCTCTGCTCAGAACCCTAAACTGCATTTTAACAGTGAGACAGGTTTTGTTTTGTTTTATTTCCACATAATGACACTGCTCATGTCTTTGCATTTAGTCACCCCCACCCCCTTTGCACTGTCAGGGTTTTTATCTGAATGCGGCTTAAATTCTTTTGAAGAAGAAGTTAGCATTTTGTCCAGTTTGTGTGAGTGTCTTTCCTTCCTCAGCTCAATCACGTATAGAGCAAGTTGCCTTGTTTTAGGACCTCGTAACCCTTGTGGGAATTACAGTTTCAGATCACCTTACAGGGCTAGCTTCCTGTGTCCTTCATAACAAAAACAGAAACATTTTCTCAAAGTAAAAATAAATGTTAGCTGGGCACTCCAGAGACTGTCGTAGGCATATCTCTGTGAGGTACAGGTCAGCCAGGGCTATATAGTGAGACCCTGTCTCAAAAAAAAAAAAAAGCATAGATTTTTAAAAATTTACTTTAAAATTGTGCATATATGTATGTATGTGCCACAGTGGAGGCCAGAGGAGGACAAATTTGTGGAATTGATTGTCTCCTTCTACCTTTATTTACATGGTGTCTGGGGATAGAATTTGGGTCTCCAGCCTTCTGCAGCAAGCACCTTTACCCGCTAAATCATCTCACCAATTTTTATTAGAGTTTTCTCATTGGCTATTTTTGATGACTATTAACTTACTACTTTTTTTGGTATTGGAGGTCAGACCGAGGTCCCCTCATCTGGCTGAGCACATGCTCTATCACTAAGTTACATCTTTTTAAAATGTTCTTCTAGGAGGCCATTTCTGGCCATTTCTTGTTTTGATTTTGGTATTGTACTGAAGAATGAAGTTGGCTGGCTTGCAGCTCCTGGGGTCTCTGAACAGCTTAACAGATTCTTCTTTTCATCTTTTGTTTGTTTGATTGTTTTTGTTTTTCTTTTTCTTTTTTTTTTTTAAAAAAAACTTTATTTATTTATTAGCCTTGGTGTTTGCCTGGAACTGGAACTACAGACAGTTGTTAGCTGCCATGTGGGTGCTGGGAATCAAACCCGGGTCCTCTGGAAGAGCAGACGGTGCTCTTAACCGCTGAGCCGTCTCTCCAGCTGTTTTTGTTTTTCAAGTCAGAGTTTTTCTGTGTAGCTCTGGCTGGTCCTAAAACTTATGGATCCATCTGCCTCCGCCTCACGTGCTGAGATTAAAGGCCTGTGCCACCACTGCCAGATTCTTCTTGTGCTTTTCTTTGTAGTCTAAGCAGAAGCACTTCTGGGAGAAACATATAGATCAATTAAAAACAAGAACATTTATTTATTTGCTTCTTCTGTATGCCCCAGTGTGTCTGGGTCTGGGTGTGAACTTGTGTGGCACTGTATGAGTGTGAAGATCAGGGAAGCGTGGGGAGGTCAGTACTCACCTTTCACCGCGTCAGTCCTGGAGACTGAACTCACGTCAATCCATGAAGGCAGTCTGCTGGCCCTAGATTAAGATCTTATACTTAGGCTGGTGTTGGGGAAAATAGTGGAGCATACCTGCAATCCCAGCACTCTAGAGCCTGAGACAGGAGGATTGATGAGGCATCAAAGCTAGTTTTGTGTCTTCAATAAACAAAAAAACTGTTAGACTTGGCTTATTAGTAACAATTTTCTAATTAAACCTTGTATTTGCCTTTTCACAGATATTCTGTTATATATTGGCTCCACTTGAGTATATTCAATTACATTCAGTTTAGAAAGTATTTAGATTAAAACAGTTTACATATTTACTCAGTAAAGCTTTGTTTGATTTTATTTTTATGAGGCAAGATCTCATTTAGCTCAGTTTGGCATTGAATTCTCTGTGTAGCTGAGCTTGAACACTCAGTCCTATCTCTACCTCCCACTTGCTGAGGTTATAACCTCACAACCATGCCCCCAGAATCCTCTACTCCTCCCCTGCCTCCTCCTCCCCTTAGACTGTTGTTAGGGTTGTGGGTTGTGCTAGTTGTTTCATCTTAGTGGTTAGAACTGCTCTCTCTCTATCTTTTTAGCATGTCTAAGTCATTAGCAAGGTAGGGATTTTAAGGAGAAAGATACTTGATTTTAAAACCTGCCATTTCTGGATTTCGTATTAAGATTCTGTTCAGAGAAACAGCTAATAAGCTCCAGTGTAATCTTTGAAAACTCAGTTTAGCTAAGACTAGGGGTTGGGAATACAACAAAAATAAGCAAAATTTATTAAATATCAAGCTTTTAAGGCCTGACTAAAGATAAAAGAAAGTAAGATGCATGTGAAGAGTACTGTTAAAAGCCTCCATGTTCTAAGAGGTTGAAAGATGTTTGTTGAGAGTTTCTGAGGAACTGGTTTTTGAAACTGACTTGTTGTGATGCCTGGGAATCACTGTGGCGTCCGTGGCTGCTTACAGATTAGAGACAAACACAGCATGCCCAGCAGGCAGAGCCTTCTCAATGCTTTTTAATGTTGGTTTGTGAGGCCAGTAGCAGCTCTCTGGTTCCTCTCTGTCAGCCAGTTGCCCCATGGCTACTGCTTCCCCACATCTCCCAGTTTTTCTTTCAAGTTTTTCTTTTCTCTGGGAAGGAATGAGGTCCCTGTCTTGTGTTTCAGGAAGGATCACTACTTTTGCTTTCCAGAATAATGTAGAAGATGAGATGCTTTCTACTGACCTGAGGGTTGTTTTTTATTTAGAAAAAATTTTCATTCCTATTTTTTTTCCTGGTTACAAATGACAAAGGTGATGTTTATAATCAAAGTGCTTATTCTTCCTGCAGTTCATCTCAGGGAGAAACTGACATTAAACAACTGACATGTTAATTTGACAGTGATCAGTGGTCTCTATACGTGTGTCTTCTGTTGTAGGCCGTCAGTGTGGAGTGTGAAGAATACTCAGGTTGGGGTTTGCTTCACTTGCAGTACTCTGAAGTAGACTTGGGAGTGTGGGAGCTTACTTATGTGCTGTAGTTGCTTGAGCGGTGTTAAGACTCGCTGCTATCCCATTTGATGAAATATTGATAGGTGTGCATTCAATTACAGGGGTTCCATTTCCCAAAAACTTTATGTCTGTGGCAAAGACTATTCTGAAGCGTCTCTTCAGGGTTTATGCCCATATTTACCACCAGCACTTTGACTCCGTGATGCAGCTGCAAGAGGAGGCCCACCTCAACACCTCCTTCAAGCACTTTATTTTCTTTGTTCAGGTAGGTGAGCCATATTGATCTTGGACCTTTATAACTTAGAACACTGTATTTATTCGTAGATGGAAACCATCCGAGCACAGCTCTGTTCTGTTTTCTTCTCGACACTGTTTCATCTATTTATAAAGTAGTTTAAGGCAGTGTCTCTGTGCTCGAGAGATGGCTCAGCAGTTAAGAACATGTACATAATACTGCAAACGACCTGGGCTCAGTTCCCAGAACCCATATCAGGAAGCTCACTATTACCTGTAAGGGATCCAGCATCCTCTTCTAGCTTCCACAGGCACATGCACACATGTGATGCACATGAACTCACAAAGATTCACAGATAGATCTAAAATAAGTAAAGCTTTAAAAAAGAATGGAAGAAAGGCAGCATCCTACTTGGATCCAGCTGACTCAGGTTTCCCTTGGTCTTATAGGTTTGTTGGCTGTTGCCAATGAGCACTAACTCAGAACTTTAAAAGGTCAAAATAATTCACATTATTTGAAAAAGATATTAAAGGGGGCTGGAGAGATGGCTCTGCGGTTAGGAGCACTGGCTGCTCTTCCAGAGGACTGGAGTTTGATTCCCAGCAACCACATGGCAGTTCGCACCTGTCTGTAACTGCAGTTCTAGGGGATCTGATACCATCACACAGACAGTCATGCAGGCAAAACACCAATGTACCTAAAAATAAATAAAATATTAAAAAAAGAAAAAGATATTAAAGAATTATCAGAGCATGATGCCATAACTCTGTAATCTCAGCCAGACCTTGTTTCAAAAAACCAGCAAAGAGAGCTGGAAAGACAGATGGCCCAGCAGTAAAGAGCACTTTCTGCTCTTGCAGAGGACCTGAGTTCATTTTCCAGCACCTGCTTGGGAGCTCACAGATACCTGGAACTACAGTTCCAGGGGTTTGGGTGCCCACTTCTGGTTTCTTCAGACACCACCACACATAAGGCAAACACACACAAATCACAAATAAAAGTAAAAACTTTAAAAAGCAGAAAATAAAAAAGGGATTTTTTAGAGCTAGACAATTCTGTACATAAAATTCCATTTTACAGTAGAGAAACCTGATAGCTTTTTAGTGACTATTGTGTATAATACAAAAGCTGTACCACACTTAATGTTTTTTCCTTCTGAGATTGTTTTGTGCCTTGTGTGTGTGTGTGTGTAAAAGTTGACTTCTTAAGAGGTGGCTATTATCAGAGGTTCAGTTTGTAATTTTTAGGTCATTGTATATAAACTCATGTATTTCATTTTGGGGCTTAACACTCATAGCTACAGTTCCTCTCGCCCCCAGAGTTTGACTAGGAAGGGGGCCTGATGTCTCAGCACTGTAAAAGTCATAAGTTATGTCTTGGTGTTTCTGGGGACCAGTCATACCTGGTGATCTTAAGGGTCACCAGACGCTGTTGACATGTAAGAGTTTCAATTTTGGTTCATTCTTAAATTTTACTTTTCTTCTCTTTCCAGGAGTTTAATCTGATTGACAGACGTGAGTTGGCACCACTTCAGGAATTAATTGAGAAGCTTGGATCTAAAGACAGATAAATGTTTCTTTCTAGAACACAGTTAACCTCTTGCTCTATCTAATGCTAGCACTCTCTCATTGCTGTCTGGTATGGACTAGTGAAACTGACTATAAGAGAACAGGATCAAAGACCATTGTTATCTGCAGAGAAAATTGTCCCAAAGGTAGGTTGGCCAGATAGCTTCAGAACAAGACCTGCGGCAGGGCCAAATGAGAATGCTATGTGGCCACCCCTTTCCTGTTAGTGACTTTTGTTGTGACCTATGACTAACCGATACTTTGTTGCTGATCTTTTGTTCAAGAAAGTGATTGAGTTTTTCCATGTGATAACATAATGGACATTAAGGTTTTTTCAGCAGTAACTTACTGTTTCTCTAGAAATTTCTTAACAGATGAGTTTTGCTTCATTTTACAAATTGAAGTGGTGTTCCATTTCTAAACCCCAGCATTTAGAGCTTCTTTTTCACCTTAGATAGCCTTTTAGGTTCGTTTCTGTGTGTTTGTGTTTATAGATAAGAGTATATATATTTTAGCCAGGCATGGTGGTGCATGCCTGTTACCTGACACTGTGGAGGCAGAGACAGGTGGATAGCATATTAGAGGCTAGCCTGGGCTAAATGGTGAACTTGTTACTGAAAAAAGTTTGTTTTGCAAAATCTACAAGGCTTAAATCACAGACATATGTGGCATGAGATTAACCAAAGTAATTTTAAGTGACTTTTAAAACTTTGTGGGGATTGAGTCCTTGTCTGTCAAGATGAGGGTGTATAACAGTTAAAACTTTGTGGGGATTGAGTCCTTGTCTGTCAAGATGAGGGTGTATAACAGTTAAAACTTTGTGGGGATTGAGTCCTTGTTGGTCAAGATGAAGGTGTATAACAGTTAAAACTTTGTGGGGATTGAGTCCTTGTCGGTTAAGATGAGGGTGTGTAACAGATGTAGTCTTTATTTTGTCTTCTGATGGCAGCCTTGCAGGTTCTTCTTTTAAAACTCTTCACTTAGATTTTGGCAGAGATGAAGAAACTTCCACAAACCTGTGACAGACTTGGGCCTCAAAGCCACTGTTTTCATTGATGGTTCATGAGACCGTGCAGTTCTGTAGAGGACAGTACAAAAGAGTATTATTTCCTAAACGATTCCATGTTTTTATTGCAACTTGAAACTTAGGGTTATGTATAGAAATGCAGACTTTATGGCAATAAGGAAAAAAGGTGAGTGCAGGTCTCCCTGCTGCCTATTAGAGGGAGAGCTGGAGACTCAGCAAGGGGAGTGAGTTAGCAGCAGCACCCTTGTTCATCCTGTTATACAAAGGCTGCATTGAGCTCTAGGGGTTCTCTCCTACTTTGTCTTTGTATCAAAACTTGAAAATTTCCTTGTGCTATCAGCACGAAAGACTCCTTTATTGAGGAAGGTGCCTGCTTTTTATTTGGTCTTCAGATCTAGTCAGTCCTGGCTGCCTCGACAGGTGTACATGGCATCCTAAGTATCCTGGACACTTGTCCCATGGGCAGTACTGTAGTTTATCAGCATTGTGTATGTCAGAGTTGGGACTTACACAGTGCTTATTAGCCTCCTACATGGCTTTACAAAGCTTAGAGTTGATGAGGTTTTTGTTACTTTTTGACTCCACAAAACTATATAAAAGAATTACTTAGAAATCTCAGTTTTAATAATTCATTTTTATTATGTTCTTAAGTATGCTTAGAGAAATTTGAAGGATCTAGTTTGTCTTATTTTGCTGAAACCACAAATCACCATTAGAGGAGTTGAAGGTAAGAATTGTGTAGAGGAAAAGTCCAGCTTGGAAAGACCTCCTGGCCCAGTGTATGTGCAGGTCCAGATGTCAGCAATGTATGACAGTCATCTGCACACAGGAAGGAGGCTTCTAGATGCCACCAGGAAAGCATCACCCCTCAACCACAGACTCCATTTACTTAGATTTGCTTAAGTGAAATTCTTTCTCAACCAGGGCTCAATCATTTTTATATCTAGCACCCTCAAATCAACGGTTTCTCTTTCCTCTGCATGGATTTCAGTGACAGAAATGCCCTCTCGTGACTAAGCTCCAGATGGGTAGATGCTAAAATACGAAGGCTGCTCTAATGGGACATAAAGCAAACCCGTCAGTAGTTTAAACTTGAGTATCTATCTCCTTTTGTGTGCCCCCCCACTCCGTTTTTCTATTTTTTTTAAATGAAAACAATGCGAGACTCCCATACCCATCTGCCTTAACCAGCAGTGTACACATTGTGCTGTTTGCTCACCTCTGAGGCAGAACACAGGAGGAGGGTGGCAGCTTTCTGCCATGGCTAGAGGGTGCTTTCATAACATGTGAAGGAATCAATCTGTCCTGGGTTTATCTGCCTACTCTCTGCCCTCTCCAACCTCCACCCTAGCAGAAATCATCTGTCCTGTGTGATTCTGCTCCCTAGACTCAGTTTCGGTGACTTCCAAATGCCTCATGAATTCCACCTTAGCCCTGTGGTGCTTTAACTTCTAGCACTTTAAAGAACTTGGACAGTAATACACAAATTTTAAAAAAGTCATACTTCATTGTAAATCAGTTTTTTGTTGACAACCACTATACTGTTGTTCTGCTGACTAAATAAAGTGACTTACCAGCAGCCAGTTATCCAAGGATTTTTTTACCCTGGCCTGCAGAGCCCTAGTTCATATGACTGCTCACTGGAGAGCTGCAGGTCTGTGTTTTTCATGACTTGTAGCAAAGGCACAGAAAGACACAGTCTCTAGTGAGGTTTTCTGTTTGTATACTTGGGGCTTCTCTCTGAACCCTAAGATCATATAGAAGTAGAACTTCTCAGACATGATATCATTACCTCAGACGCATAGATAAATCAGGCCCGAAGAGTGTGGGCCCTACAAATGTGTTTCCAGTCATGGTGCCAGGGCTCCTCTGCTCTTTGTGGGAGCTGTCCTGTCAGTATGGAGCCCTGGCCTGCACAGTCCAGCCTGGGCATGAGCTGTTGAGCACCTTTGGCAGTCTTTTTCTTTCTTCCTGAGGTCAGTGAGAGTTCTAGCAAAGAAGGGAAGGAGTCTTTTGGTCTTCCTGTTTTTATATTTACTTTTGATACTGGGCTCTGAGGGGCTTTGGAGCACACATGGCAGCAGTAATTTTACTGGAGAGAGCTGTGTTGAAATTCACAGAATACACATCAGAGTGTAGCAAACAAGTAAAGCCAAATGGATGGCCAGTGTGCTATGGGCTGGTTATAGAAAAGCATTCTGTGTTTGCAGCAAAGTTCGTTTGCATAAGGCAGTCTTGGTTACCTTCTATAAAATAACTTAAAATACTCCTCACTGGGGGAAAAAATGTTGTATTTTTAAACCTTTAGGGCTTTATTCTATTTTTCTAAGTCGTTAACTGTACTTTTTAAAAAAGTATTTTGTATCTACTTTTGTAACTTCATCAGAATAAACTATATTGAAAGCAAAAATGACTTTGAAGTGTGTTAGCATGTTTTCATTTAAATGTGTAAATGAGGTCTTTGCTGATTCTGTGGATTTTGATTACAGTTTAAATTTGAAGGGTTGTCTTTGTATACCATTTAGTATCTACTTTCTTAAATTGTGGGAAGAAGTTCCTGCATGAAATCAAGTATAATACCAGCCTTACTCAAAAGAACAAATCTCCCTGGCTAGTGCAAATCCACTCCAGACAGAAAGGAGCAGTTTCCTTCTTGGGATGCTCATGAGACTCCAGATCTTATTTACATTCCTGGGAAACAGGTTAGAGGCTGTATTCACTAATTTTCTTATCATGTAGTCAAATACTCCTGTATCCTTAAAACCCTTCCCAGCCCAAACAGCCACTTGTCATTGTAGAAGAATTACCAATAAGCTCAGTGTATTGTCAGGCAGGTTCTTCAGAACAGGGGTTTTCAATACGTGTGTCACAACTAGGTGTTACAACTTCTTTGGAGAAGGGTCTCCTGAGTTCATTGGAAAGTTTACATTATATTTAATAACAGCAAAGTGAATTATGAAGTAGCAACAGAAATAAACTGTAGTTTGGGGTCACCCCAAATTAGGAGAACTGTGTTAAAGGGTTGTAGCACTAGGAAGGTTGAGAACCACTGCTAGAGGAGAATTGGTGGAATGAATATATATGGGATTATTAGAATAGCTCTTAAAGGCTGTGGTCCAGTTAGTCCAACAATGTCTTTGCTAATGGAAGGTCCAAGAATTCAGTATTTCTTCAGCCCACGAGGCTGGATATCTCAGCTGGTCTTCAGTATATACCAGAATCTCAAAGAAGTAGACTCTAATGCCAGTGAAGGAATAGACTTGTCATCAGGAGCAAGACGGCAAAGAAAAAGCAAGCTTCCTTCTTCCATGTTCTTTACATAGGCTGCCAACAGGAAGTGTGGCCCAGGTTAAAGGTGGACCTACCCACCTCCAAAGATCTGGAGTAAAAGCAGGTCTTCCCAACTCAAATGGCCTAATTAAGAAAAAAGTCTTCACAGGTATACTTGGTTGATATGTTTTAGTTAATTTCACGTGTAGCCAAGTAGACAGCCAAGAATAGCCATTACACTCAGTTTTAGCAAAACTACAGTGTTGTAGAAGGTTTCCTGGGCCCATTTGGGCCCGAGGTTCGGACCTGGCCCACGGCGGCTTTTGTCCCCCAAAGAAATGAATCAGACACTTAGATTAACTCCATACTGTTTGGCTCATGTCTCAAGCACATTACTAGCTGGCTCTTTCATCTTAAATCAACCCATTTCTCTAGTATTCTATCTGTCATGTGGCCCAGCCCGTGGCTCACCTGGATTTCTTACATGTCTCTTCTTCTCGGGGGGTCAGATGGTGACTAACTCTACCCTCCTTCTACCTGCCTGTCCTCTGATTCTCCACCCACTTCTGCAGTGCTCGACATAGGCCAAAACAGCTCCTTTATTTATAGCATACAGAGAACATTCCACCACATTACAGGTACATTTTAGGTCTGTTTGAAGAGCAGTGCTACTATGGTTTGGAGCTTTGTGAATAGAGTTGGAAACTTGATAAGTGATCAGATGTGCTTAATACTCATCTTGTACAAGATACAGGCATACTGTTAATCAGCAGTTATTACACATTTATTGGCATAGTCTTGTTTTGCAGCTCTGGCTAGCTTCAGACTTGAAGTCCTGCACTGTGGCTTCCCAAGTGCTATGGGATATTGGATAGACATATGCCTATCTTGTTTTTCATTTTCTTTTGTTATTGTTTTGGTTCAATAGGCCTGAAAGTGACCACAAAGGTATTGAGATGACCCAGTAGGTCAAGTGTTTGCTGCCAATTCTGCCAACCTGAGTTTCACCTCTGGAAACTCCTAGTGGATGGAGAAAACTAACTCCAGAAATCCATTTTTTTTATTTCCACATGTGTGCTGTGGTATGTGCATGCCTCCCACACAAATACATTTAATGATAATTTTAAAATTACATATAACCTTAAAAAATTTTTTAAGTGATCATCAAAATGTGTCAGGCTGTTTGAAACTTTAGACAAGTAGAAATAACCTAGACAAGAGTCAGGGAGGCTAGAGTTAAGCTTTGAACCATCATAGCCAGAAACTACCGGCCATACATCCTTTAACTTTGTCCAGTGTCAAGGCTTTTTGGTCAAAAGCAACCTGGATGCCCCTTGGTTGGCAGGTCCTGCTCATAGCACTCTGGGCTTTGAAGGGGCTGGGAGGACATTGTAGGGCTGTACTCAGAGGGAGAGCTTAGTATGTGGGCAGTCTGGGAGGCAAGAGATGCAAGCCAGGAAATTTTCAGTCTTTTCCACAAGTGTTCCAGCAAAGTCAGGAAGCTGGTGCACAGCTGCTTGGATTGAATCCTCCCCTACTCCACAAGAAAGAGGTTTCTGTAGCTCTTGCTGTTCTGGAACTTGCTCTGTAGTCCAGGCTGGCATTGAACTCAGAGATTCACCTGTCTCTGCTGCCCAAGTGCTGGAATTAAAGGTGTGCAATGCCACACTGTTGTAGGATTAATGGTTAAGAACTCATGCTGGGGTGCTAGAAGGCTCTATAAAATGACTGCTAATAAAATCATCTCAGTGAAGTAAAAACAGGAGATGCATCCGAAGAGACCTGAATCCCCATGGTAAGGAGCACAGGCCTCAGAACAAAAGGGTCAGAAACTCAAGGTTATCTTCAGCTTGGGCTCTAGGAGACTCTGTCTCAACAGTAAACAAGATACAGAGTGATTATGACTCAAAGTAAGCAGTGAAAGAAACTCCAGAGTAGAAAGGATTGACCATTTCCTGGGTTCAAAGATGATTTTAAAAATGAAGGGACTTGAGATGGTTCAGTGGTTAAGAGCACTGACTGATCTTGAAGAGGACCAGGACTTGATTCCCAGCACTCACATGGGGGTCCACACCTACCTGTAACTAGTTCCAGGAAATCTGACACTCTCTTGTCTTGGACACTATGCATATTTTGTACAGACATACATGCAGGCAAAACATCCAAACACTTATAAAAACTTTAAGAAAGTTCAAGTTGTAGGCAGTACTAATGTGGCCTGGTTGGAGGTGAGGCTCAAAGACATTGTATGACTGACTGGCAGGATCTGTGCAGGACAATTCTGGTATCATGTCCTCAAGTTTAGATTCCTGCCGCATGGGTAGGTAAGGATGACGTCATGGGAAGGTAAAGTAAGTATTAATCACCAGCGACTGATTATATAAAAAGATTAATATTTATTAAGGGGTTTGTTTATATGAAACACTCACTGATACAAAGATTGAATTGTAGGACATTTTCTGGAAAGTTAAAAACGGGTTCATGAAGCAGTGGCGATGGGTCAGATCTCTCTCCAAGAACGCGAGGGAACGGGAAAGATGGCAGGCAGTGGGTCTTAGACTGGCCTGGCCACACCCCTTATATAGGTCCTCAGGACCCAAAGGCCATACCTCTAGATCAAGGTGAACAATGCCTGATTCCCACTACATTTCCCCCTTTTGTCTAAATAAGACAGTTTTAAACCTAAATATAAAACTATATATAATAGAAACAATTATAAGGTAATATCCAGGAGAGGGAAGAGGCAAATAACATAAACAAAATCAACCTATAACTAACAACAAACATGAAGTTTATATTAAATGTCCAGAACATTGGTAAGTGGCAATATACAGAGATTAATGCTGTTTTCATAGATAATATGAATCTAGTACCTAAATGCTCTTAGCAAGGATATGAGATGGTCATAACCTTAACTATCTAGTCTTTAACCCCATCAAAAACCTGAGAAGGAAAATATATTACCTGAATAGGCTGGAAGCATGAATGAGTAACTTCTAAAATTTAGCAGGAGAAGATGACAGTCAGCTGCCTGGACAGTCACCCACAGCTTTTTTTTTTTTTTTTTTTTTAAAAAACTTTATTTATTTATTTATTTGCCTTGGTGTTTGCCTGGAACTGGAACTACAGACAGTTGTTAGCTGCCATGTGGGTGCTGGGAATCGAACCAGGGTCCTCTGGAAGAGCAGACGGTGCTCTTAACCGCTGAGCCATCTCTCCAGCCCCACCCACAGCTTTTTTGCAAAGTTGAAGCATCTATTTTTTTGGCTATAGGCCTAGGATATCTGACAGATTTCTTTAGAAGCAGGGTATTTTGAGAAACTATCTTGTCTTGGCAGGTTTTAGCAGTCTCTATCTTTTGTCTTGCACAACTGGACTGGACAATGTGCTTTCTGTCAGCAGTTGAGGCAAGGGCAGTTCTTGGTCCAGCAGGTCATTATCTGTCAAGGAAGACAAACTATGTGGAGTGTCTTTGATGCCCAATACCATCTCGGGAAAGGAATGGTGCTGATAAGAGAGATTGTGTCTCTCATAGCCGAATTTTGAATAACAAAACATGTAAATGTCATATTTTCTAGGTCTATGAAGTGTTTGAAGACTCTTGTCTATCTGACATATTTTACTACATATCTAAAAGACTTTAACAACATGACTAGTCTAAGGCAAACATAGGTAACTGTGACCTGTAATTTTTGTTATCTTAAAGTCTGAAGCTTACCAAGTAGACAATCTATCTATAAATGAGTATACAGTTTTTGGATAATGATTTTAAGTATGACAGTCATATAAACATTAAACAAAGGGAAATGTATAGTGAAAAATGACAACAGTACCTTAAATATATATTTGTATATATAATATCTTTTTTTTTTTAAGATTTATTTATTTATTATGCATACAGTTTTACAGAAGAGGGCTCCAGACCTCATCATAGATGGTTGTGAGCCACCATGTGGTTTTGCTGGGAATTGAACTCAGGTCCTCTGGAAGAACAGTCAGTGCTCTTAACCTCTGAGCCATCTCTCCAGCCCCAATATTTGTATATATAATATCTTAAACAGGTATACAAAACATCTTAAACAGGTAGAATATATTTTTTAAAGATTTATTTATTTATTATGTATACAGTATACAGTATACAGAAGAGAGTACCAGATGTCATCCTAGCTGGTTGTGAGCCACCATGTGTTTGCTGGGAATTGAACTCTTAACCTCTGAGCCATCTCTCCAGCCCCTAGAATATATATTATTATGATTAGTACAATTAAACAGAGCAAGAAATTGCATAGTGGGAATGACAACAATATGCTTCATATGCGTTAATGTGCAAAATATTTTAAACAGGTAGTAGACAATATATAAAAATCTATACTAGTGCAAATTTATGGCTTATATTTGGATAATAATTGTTTACAGTTAGATAAAATAATCTACCTATATCTATATGTCCTAACTACTCCTTTGTGTGATGGGGAATCTGAAGGGTTTGAGACAGTGGACATTTTCTTTTAACTAGTTTAGACAGCCTTTTGGACTGAAGGTAAGGGGTGCATAGCGGAGCACCAACAGTTCTCAGTCACGGTTATGTGGGTGATCGTTCTGTGGGACAGTGTGGACAGACAAAACTGCCAATGTAAATGACAAAGGTAGCCTGTGACCTTAACCAAGGGCACTTAGCTTCAAGTGGCAAACTTGTCTGCTTTGAATTCAGTACTTGTTCCCAGCAGGGCTGGCTTCCAACAGCTCAGAGAAAGCCATATGCCCACCTCCTTAGAACCACTTTCTCCTGCGTCTGTTTTATTGCCAAAGCATCTCTGCCTACTTGGTCACAAAGCTGGTTGCCAGAGGTGCCAGGCTTTCTCCAAAGTTAGAAACTGAAAGGTAAGGATTTCTTTAGTTCCAGCCAAATGCTGGAACCATGTCTCAGTGGTCTGGTTCAGATCATTTGACACATTTGTTACAGCAGGTGACAAATAGCATTTGATAAGCCGACCCACCATATGTATAATTCCCTGATGGGAGCCCACCTGGCAGATGAGAGGGGCACTTCCAATGTTTAGAGAGAAAGAGGTGCCCCTTTAAGGAGATAGGCTGATGGGGAAACGACGACTCTTTTAGATTGATAGTACTTTTATCAAGTTAGTCTCAACCTGTGTGTGGGTGATGGTGAATTCACATCTCCTGAAGCCTATAAGAGCCTTCTTAAACAGACAACAATTCTAGAAATATTAGCATTATGTTAATAGTGGTAGTATTTTGTCAGAACAAAATTATGAACCTTTGGAGTCTGAAAAATAACAGCAGACCACCAAGAGAAAGAGCCCTGGAACATGTTCCCTTCTTTGACACTCCTCAAACCTTGCTCATCTTTTTAGTCAACATTAATAACCTACACTCGGCACAGAGTTATTTCCAATCATTTCCCTTTAAGTTTTGACATTGTTGATGAACAGAGTTCATCACAAGGACCTGAGTTTCTATCATTTTTACTCATTAATCCAAGACCCAATTTTTAAGAATTTACAGGCATATAACAGCCTGTTCTCAGGCTGGCAGCTTCTGAGGTTACAAGGATATTTAACCGAAACAAAGTCTCCAAGTCAGTCGGCTCAAGTGGTGTATTATTAACTCTTGAAGGTCAGGGTGTCCTGGAAAAATCCTCAGGCCAAAGCTGTTGCAATTATTACTCAAATTATGGCCTGGTTACTTCAGCTAGTCTAGCTTTGTTGCTGTATATGTCATGTAATTGCCTGAGTGTACGGTGGGAAGAAACTTTCTGTAACTTTCTCAGACGCCACTGTTCTGCCTCCCTAATAAGAACAGCTGTGGGTTCTTTCTACAGCCCATTGGTAGTGTGTTTAACATCTATGGGCACACTTATAGCTGTGGATAGTCAAGTCTAATATATAGAAATAATACCAGAATATTCCTATTTACTGATACAGGAAAGTAATGGTAGTTGCAGTCTCAAAGACAACTGATTTTAGACTTCAGAACAAATTCAGACTAAACTGCTCCTGCAGAAAATATACAAAGACTAATTCCCAGGTGTTGTTTGTTGCTAAATCAAGGCCAGGCTGTTTTGAGACATACCCCTTGCAATAGTTGACTTTCTGCATGTGCACTAACCACTCGAGGTTCAACCTGTTACTGTCACTGTTAAGTCTTGAAATTCAGTGTCATTCTCTGTCTGGGAAAATGTTACTTGCAAGTCCAAGCATTTACCCTGGCTGGTCTTTGTGACCTTACTAGCCCGAGAAAAACTGTATGACTTCATATGTTATGAAAATGGATTGGGCCCTAAAAATGTAGCATATAATTGTCCAGAGTTTGGCAATGTAAGGGGTGCAGCAGTGCTATAGGGATAAAATTATGTAAAATGTGAGTGTGGAATGAGTATGTATGAGTGAGAGAGGGAGCAGCAGCAGCAATGTAGGGGGGAAGAGAGACGCAGGGATAAGTATGTATGGATGAGAGTGTGTGTGTGCTGAGTGAGAGATGAAAGAGAAGAGGAGGAGGAGAAAGGAGAAGAAGCCGGTTAAAAAGAGGGTGAGAAAATGTGTGAGAATGAATGGAGAGAGGATGATGGGCAAAAGGGAGTGAAAGATGGAGATGCACATGTGTGAGAGAGATATAAAGCTGTAGGAGTTGTTGCTATGCAAAGAGCTGTAAGAGAATGCGTAAGAACAATGTAAAATGTTATATGGGGAGAGAACTATGTATATGAGATGAACAGCTATGGCTGTGTGGAGATTTGCAACTGTGTAGAGGCAAGGGAGATGAAACTGTATAAAAGGAGATGTAGAAGGGAAATGTATGTAAAAAATAGATGCGTTGACATAAAAATAGATGGAACTGTGTATAGATATGTAAGATCTGTAGCTGTATGTATAGAATGCAGCAGTGTGGAGATGCACAGCTGAATGGAGACAGAGTCAGACACCATTTCTAAGAAGTAAAAGAGAAAGTTACCAACAGAAGACACTTATATTTCTCTATTTTACCAGTCACTTAGATAGTTCATAATTATCTCAGATAAAAAAGTTTCTTTTTTTTTTTTAAACTTTATTTATTTATCTTGGTGTTTGTCTGGAACTGGAACTACAGACAGTTGTTAGCTGCCATGTGGGTGCTGGGACTTGAAACAGGGTCTCTGGAAGAGCAGACGGTGCTCTTAACCGCTGAGCTGTCTCTCTAGCCCCGATAAAAAAGTTTCTTATCCAAACCCTTTGCTACTCTAAAGCATTCCTTTTATTACTCTGGGAACCAGCCTTTCATGGTTCATGTTACCTTTATAATTTACTTACTTCTCAGCTTTAGGACTAACTTAGACCTGCATCCTTAGCATATCTAGCTTACTCAGACTCACGTTATCACTCACCCAGACCCTTACGACATATTCAGATATTCATATTTTTACATCTTTAAATACTTCCTCAGCCCTAAAAAAATCACGTATTCAAAACTCTCATGACCTACTTAGACTTTACATTTTTACATCTTAAACTACTTATTCAGAACTGAAAATCACATATTCAAACCCCAATAACTTAGACTTTTCATGATTTTAACTCATACTTTAGGAGATAGAGACATTGAGAGGACTTAGAAAAGAAGCAGAGAAGATAAACATTTATTTAGTCAGATCTCTGAGCTCGGAGGATGTCTCCAAATGAGCTGAGAGATCTGTAGAATTTTCCCCAAATCACAGGAAAGAAATGGTCTTTATACGCTTAACTGGAATTTTCTAGTGTGCACACGATTTGTAAACAAAGAGCTCCGAAAGCCAAATTTACCCAGAGAGTGACAGATATCTTCCTAGAGAGAGGGAGACAGATATTTATAGTAGCAATAGGAAAAACCGCTGAGAGAAAAGTGAAAGTGGGGAATCTTGTTTTGAATTTCCAAACAGCATTAAGTCTTGCAGACAGACAGGGAAACAGCTCTGTTATCTCCTCTGGTTGCAAGCTGAATTCGAAGCCACAAGCAGTTGGTAAGTTAACTCTTTTCTTTCCAGAAATGTTGTAAGAGATCTGTTTTTCCTTCCTATTTCTGTATACCAGTCTTAAACTCTGATTTACTCTGAGGGAAAGACAAACACAAAGGATAAAAATGTAAGGAGGGCTAGGGAAGCTACTCACCTTTCCTAGATGCTCCTGACTGAGGGATGTGCAGAATCCTCCAGTGAGGGCTATCTGAGGCCCACCATTAGAGTGTCTCTTTCAAACACTCCCAGAAGGTGCCACCTAGGGCTTTACCACTGAGGAAATGACCTCTTCCTCCTGGGTAATTTCCTGATTATCCTGGACTGTGGGAGGCCAGCTCCTACCTTATAAAAGGAACACCTCAGAGGAGCAAAGGGTAAGAAACTTCTTTTATCTGAGGATAACTAAGAATAAATATCTGACTGGCAAAATAAAGAACCATACAGGCCTTGTGGTGGTAACTTTCTCTTTTACTTCTTAGAAATGGTGTCTGACTCTGTGTCCCTTCAGCTGTGCATCTCCACACTGCAGCATTCTATACATCCAGCTACAGATCTTACTTCACATACATCTCTATCCACAGTCACATCTATTTTCATGTGTCTTCACATCTCTCTCTTACATACATTTCTCTTCTACATCTCCTTTTATACAGTTTCATCTTCCTGGTCTCTACACAGTTACAAATTTCCATATAGCCATAGCTATTCACCTCATATACACAGCTTTCTCACCATATACCATTTTACATTGTTCTTTTTTTATTATTTATTTTTATTACTGTTTTGCCTGTATGTATGTCTTCGTAAGGATATTGGATCCTGGAGTTACAGACAGTTGTGAGCTGCCATGTGGGTTCGAGGATACAGACAGTTGTGAGCTGCCATGTGGGTTCGAGGAATTGAACCCAGGGCCTCTGGAAGAACAGTCAGTGCTCTTAACCGCTGAGCCATCTCTCCAGCCCCCCATTTGACATTGTTCTTACACATTCTCTTACAGCTCTTTGCATAGTTCCCATGTGTAGCAGCAGCTGTTTCTCACAGCTTCATCTCTCTCATGTACATGCTTCTTCTACATCATTCACTCATTCTTTGCTCGCTCATTCATTCATTCACTCACATATCTCTCACCCTCTCTTTAGGCTTCTTCTTTATCTCTCACTCAGAACACATACATTCACTTCTTCATAGCTTCATCCCTACATCACTGCTGCTCTCACACACTCTCATTCATACACACTCATTCCTCCTCCTCTCTTCCCCCTACATTGCTGCTGCTCCCTGCATCCTTAGCCAGACTCTGGACACTTATATGTTACATTTTCAGGGTCTAACCCATTCTCATAACACTTGAAGTCATATAGTTTTTCTCAGGCTAGTAAGGTCACAAAAGACAGGCCAGTGTAAATGCTTAGCCTTACACGTAACTTTTTTCCAGATAGAGCACACGACACTGAAATTCAGGACATAACAATAACAGTAGTAAGCTGAACTTTGAATGGTCAGGATATGTGCAGAAAGTTAACTATTGCGGGGGGGGGGGTACGTCTCAAAACAGCCTGGCCTTGGTTTAGCAATAAACAACACCTGGGAATTAGTCTTTGTGTATTTACTGCAGGAGCAGTTTAGTCTGTCTGAATTGGTTCTGAAGTCTAAAATTAGTCGTCGTTGAAACTGAAAATACTGTTTCTTTCCTGTGTCAGTAAATAAGAATATGCTGGTATTATTTCTATACATCAGAAATCAACTTTCCTGACTATCCACAATTGTAAATGTGCCCAAAATTATAAAAACACACTACCAATGTCCTGGGGAAAGAACCCCACAGCTGTTCTTCTAGGAGGCATAGCAGTGGCACCTGAGAAACTTACAGACAGAAGACAACTGATCACCAACAGTCAGTGACCCCACAGCTCTGCCAGGTGGGGCTCCCATCAGGGAATTATACGTCTGGTGGGTCAACGTGTCAAACACTGGTTGTCACCTGCTGTGTGCTCCCGTGACCCATGGCAGCTATACAGCCAGAAAATATCTTAGACAATTTTAATTGTATTCTTGGCATAAATGAAACCTGAAAATTAATAAATTATCCTTGATTAAACTAACCACAAATTTTAAGGAATCAAGCAGAAAAATCTGTGTATCGAGGTATCCAGAGGTGAGGTCTAGGACAATATCAGAATGACCATGTTTGTTTTGTTTTGGGACAGGACCTCTCTATGTAGTCTGATTGTCCTGGAACTTGCATAGGCCAGGCAGGCCTTGCACTCACAGATACCTGCCTCTGCCTCCCAGTGTTGGGATTAAAGGGGTGCCATCATGCCCAGCCTATAAATGAACCTTTTAGTTGACCACTTAAAGAACAAATCTGGGTTTAGTCCACATGGGAGGTACTGTGCATAGGGCCAAGGGCAGTGAGTGACCAGGTCCTGCAGGCTACCCAGGCTTCAGCTGCAAACAATCACTACTGCACAGACAGGGTTTAATGGACCCGTCAGTTTTTATACCGTGTGGTTTTGCTGGTGATTACTTATCCCTCATGGTGTGTGCGTCTAATCCTACCTATTCTGGTGTTTTGTTTTTATTTGTTTTGAGCCAGGGTCTCACTGTGTAGCCCTGGCTGGCCTCTATAGCCCAAACTGGCCGAAACTCACTACTTAGCCCTGCCTGGCTTTGAACCCAAAACAGTCCTGGGACTACAGGTTCCATCCTAGCCCCATAAGGGTCTGTGCCCCCTGGAACTTGGAGAAATCCAAAACAAACGTCCACCTTCCACCTTTATCCGACACCCCTGCCCCTGGTTTAGTCCATCACTCACCCGGCCTCTGCAGCAGTCTGTTCTCTCTAGTTTCAGGCCCCTCACCAAGTCCCCTGGAGCCAGACTGCTCTTTCTAAAACACAAACCTGAGAAGATCCGGGTTGCTTGAGTTTCACAGAAACTCCTTTCTGGGAAAAAGCCAGTTGTCCGGAGTACTGATTAGGATGTCGGGAGAGAGACCTGTCCCGCACAGCCGGGGTCCTGGCTGCGGAGGTGCCGCCTAGGGGCAGGTGGGGACCCTGGGTGGGGGACCCTGCAGTGGAAGCGGGCCTGGCGGGATGGAGGATGCTCTAGCCTGCAGATGCGGTGGGTTCCGGGAGGCCACCGCGGGGCGGGCGCGGCCTCCGGGCAGCAGGGGGCGGGCTCGCCCAGAGCGGTGGCTACGGACGCCCCGCCGCTGTCTTTCCCGCTGCACGGAGACCTCAGGCTGCGGGCTGCATCGCCGGGCATGGCGGCATGGGGCCCGGGGTCCGCTGTGCCTCTGCTCCGCAGGAGCCACGGGGTGAGCCGGAGGGGTTCGGGCGGAGCTGTCGGGGAGCTCGGTGGCTGTTGTCTGGCTGGGGACGTGGGGGCAAGGCCGGAGCTCTTCCCGCTTCCATTCATTCTTCCTGACCTCTCTGAGTCGCACCGCTGTGCTGGGGGGTATCGGGCTCAGGTGGATGGGGACAGCCCTATAAACCGTCACAGCATAGCGAGCCTGGGAAAGAAATGCTGCCTTTCAGAGCGGAAAACATGGGTGTTGTAGTCCAGGGGTTGGTGCTGGACACCTAGAATGAGTCTGCTCCCTGCGATTGCACATAGGGCAGGCCGCTGACCTTGACCCTCCTGCAGCCTGAAGTGGGAGGTGAGCAAATGGTGAGCTTTCCTAATCCTCCCACCCTCTGTGGTTTTTAAGACAGGGTCTGGAATTATAGCTCTGGCTAGACTAGAACTTGTGACATTCCTCCTGACTCCTGGAATAAAGCCGTAAGCCACAGATTTACCTTTAGCTTTGCTTCATCTATCTCGCTCTCACTAGCCTGCTGGTCTGGAATCTGCCTCCCACGCTGGGTAGTTGTTGCTCCCGGGACTGTCTGTCATCTGGGATTTGGTCAGTTTGTTGTCAGGATGGGTGTGCTAAGATGACAGTCTCTGAGGATTCTGCAGAGCTAGCCACCGTGCCTCTTAATGGCTTCACATTCTGCCTGCCATCCCGTTCCACCACCCGTGCTTCTGTCTCAGGAGCGGTTCCACTCCCAAACCTTGCAGTTGCCCCGAGATGCACGGCCTTGCTTTTATTCCTTTGTGCAGCAGGGAACCTGCATTCTGCCAGCTCTTAGGTCTTGGCCTATGTCCAGCGGCCATGCCTCTTATCTGTGCACTTATTACTTCAGAGGGCCTGCCTTAGGTCAGCTCTGCTGTGGAGGAAGAGATTCCTCTCGGCCTTTTAAGAGCTGAGAAAAGGCTCACAGGTGATCTGAGTCCAGGACCCATGTGAGAGGGTGGTAAGACTGCTCATTGCTTTCCAGCCTTCATGTCAGCCATTTCACAACTTCCTGTAACCCCCAGCTCCAGGGATCCAATACCCTCAGCTAGTCTCTGATGCTACTGCATTCATGTCAAAACTCTTAGACACACACAGACACGTAATTTACAATAAAAACTTTAAAAAACAAACACCAGGTGTGGAGCTTACACTTGTACCCCAGTGCTGGGGAGGATAAGTGGATCCCTGGGCCTCGCCTGCCAGCCTAGCCTAGCCAGTGTGTGATGTCCCTGAGAATGACAGCTGTGCTTGTCCTATGACCCCCAATGTACATGCACATATGGGCAGCTGCATACACATAAACATACCACAGAGACCCAGGATACAACCCTCAAAGTCTAGACTAGCACCCTGCTCTGGACCTTCATGTGAGACTCAGGAGTGACTGGGTGGCACCCTCAGCACTCACCAACAAACCCCGATATTTTGCCTGCCTGCACTCTAGCAGAGACCATCTCTGTACCATCGCACAATGTCACAGACCTTCTCTCTCCCACAGCTCCCTCTGTTGCACTGTGTTCAGCGGATGTTTGCCTCCCAGACCGAGGGAGAGATCAAAGTGACCCAGATTCTCAAAGAAAAATTTCCCCGAGCCACAGCTATCCAAGTCACGGACATCTCAGGTGAGGCTTTCTCCTGTCTTTCCATGGGGCTTTGCTGAAGTTTTTAAGTTTTCGCCTGAAATCAAAAGGCTGGGAGGAGGGGATTTGCCTTAGTGACTTCTCTATGTGGTGCTTTGGGCCGGATGGAGATGGGCACTTAGAACCATCTGAGGGGAACCACAGAAACAAAGGCCAGGCTAAGAGAACTCTGCGTTACCAGACTTTAGCCCTGCTCAGGTGAGGTCCCTCCGTTGACCAGCAAGCCTGCCCCTGTAGAGGCGCCAAGAGCTCAGGGCATAGTCCCCTCCTTTATATAGGTGGACCTTGTAATCCGCCCAGTTCTTCTGACATCCTCCAAGGAGAGCTAGAATGGGTCCAGGGTGGGCTTCTGTCAACTACCCTACTTTATCCAGAGTCGAGACTAAAGCAGCCCAAGGAAACGAGAACCAGAGGCAGAATCAGGACCCAGGGCAGACTGTCCAAGCCCAGGCTGGCTCTGCCCTCCTCAGGCCACCACTACTGTTTGTCAGGACCACAATGGAGGTGTAGCTTCTGCCCTAGAAGCAGAGGGAGGATGGGGGCCTTATCCAGACAAGCCCAGAAAGGGCCACAAGTGCAGGCAGTAGATAAGAACCAGCCCTGCATTGCCGCTTCCAGAAGGGCACCCTGACTTCCCTGAAAGCACATTGGCATGGGTCGGGAGAACAGTCAGACATGTTTTTTATTGGGAGAATCCTTACCTAGCATGTACAAAGGCCTGGGTTTGATCCCCAGAAACAGATAAAACTGAGTGAGTATTGTGCTGGCTCCTAATTCCAGCATTCAGGAAGTGTAGTTCAAGGTCATCCTTGACTATGGGGAGTTCAAGGTCTGACTGAGATATTTTATCGTATGTCAGATGAGGGTTCTGAGGGCAGTCACTGCGGTGGGCAGGCATGGTTGCCTACACTGTGCCCAGTCAGGAAGGAGGGAGGGAGGAAGGGGGGGCTAATGGCCAGCTCTTCCTTTTTCTTTAGTCAGGTCTCTCGTTTAGGGGTGAGTTATCCCAGTCTAGAAACTTCCTCACAAACATGCCCACAGGTTTGTCTCCTGAGTGCTCCAGCCACTATCAACCGTCACTGGTGGGACTACACATATATACGATTGGGATGAAGCTTCAGGTCTGCGGAAGGTGGGATGCTGGAACTGACCTTCCCACCATCTCCCGTGGCTTACTGAGAGCATGTTCTACCTCCTAATGCCTCCCAGGCATTGGGCCTCCTTTTTCCTGCCCACACTCGATAGTTGTGGGTAGCAGAGAGGCCTTGCAAACACAAGAACACATTTGGGTTAATGTTTCCTGCCAGGAGTGAATGGTCAGATCAGAAACTGCGATCTTACCTATACCTGTTAGCAGGATGCTGTCAGGACACTCCTTTCTTGGGACCGTCTGGTCCTCAAGGATGCTAAGGATGCTGAGTCTGCTGCCGTCTGTTGTAACTGGAATGTCTTTAACTTTGTCTGTTTCAGGAGGCTGCGGGGCAATGTATGAGATTAAAATTGAATCTGAGGAATTTAAACAGAAGAGGACTGTCGAGCAGCACCAGATGGTCAATCAGGTCAGTGGCTGCTGACAGACCTTCTCCCTCTGGCCGTCAGCATCTGAGGGCACAGTAGAGGCCATGGTGGCTTATCACAGTCAGTCCCAGGACAGAGCAAGGCAGCCATTAGAATGTGCTCAGGAGGACTTTAGACCCTGGAAGTACAAAATCAGAGACTCACTAGGTTGAGATTTTGAGCAAATATAAATTCATTCAAAATTGAAAATAAGTCACCCAATAGTTATCTTTCAATTTCTTTTATAATACTGTTTACTGTTTCTTTGGTTTGGGTTTTTGTGATGGTTTTAAAAAGGGTCTCATGAAGCCCAGGCTAGCCCCAAACTCACTATGCAGGTGAGGATGGTCTTGTGCTTCTGATTTTCCTGTCTCTACCTTTCAGGTTTGGGGGTGTGTGTGAAGTCTGGGGACCAATCTCAGGCACACCCCTTGAGCTATACCTCCTGAGCTGTATCCCCAACCTGGTTCAGGTATTTTTAAAGACTCATGTAGTCTAGGTTGGTCTCAAACGTACTATACAGCTGAGGGTGACTTTGAACTTCTGATTTCTCTGCCTCCACCTAGGTGTGCACCACCACACGCAGTTTATGAGGTGCTGAGGGTGGAACCTGGGGCTTCGTGTATGCTAGACAAGCACCCTGCCAACTGCGGTGTAGCCTCAACCTTTGTTGGGGATTTTTAAGACAGGCGCCCATCTCATGCTGACTCATTTGGACTCATGATCCCTGGCCACCGCCTCCTGAGCAGGGACACGCTCCACTGGCCCCAAGTGTTTTCTGCTGTCACATAACGACGTATTTGTAAGCACAGACAGTACTAAATGACATGTCCTTATAGATTTTGGTATGTGTTCCGCATGTGGAACCTGTGCCAGCTTTGACTCTGGCTCTGTCTCAGAAGTATCTCCTTGGCCAGCTGTGTTGGGCGTCAGGCTCAGAGGTCTTGTGCACTGTCTGCTGGTCTAGTTTTGGAAAAGCCGAGTTCTGAGCACATACCTCTTTATCTTGAGCTCACGCTTCCTTTAGAGCTATTGGGGTGGGGGGGGTCTCCATCCCTCACCCATCACCCCCAGCTGCTGTAGTCTGTTCTTTCCTCTCTTCACCCTGATTGGACCTCTGGCAATCGAAAAGCAACTTTCACTTTCCTGGCTGGGTCCCAAAGCCCATCCACTTTCAGACGCCGTCTTTTTAAAACTGTATTCTACATCACTGTTAGGGTCGGTGCATACATGCTGCAGCACGTGTGTTTACAGTAGGAGCTTGCCTTCCCCCATGTGGATCCGTGGGATTTGAACTTAGGGAGTCAGGGGCCCCTGGCACCTTCACTATCGGACATCTCACCTACTCCTCCTTCGGGCTGCTGGGATTCTGACTCGTGTCCTGGATACACGCATCCCTGGCACGTCGTCTCTTGGCATTCTCATGGTCCATTCGTTACCTTGGCTGTGGCAAGCTGGTGGTTTGAAAGGCAACAGCCAGAGCCCCTTCTGATACTGTTCAGCTCGGTGTGGTCTCCAGGCTTTGAGCGTGGATAGCTAGGACAGGGAAGCCTGGCTGGGGCTTTCCCCACAGCCCGTTGGCCTTGGGTTTTGTTCCCTCTTGTGCCCACACAGCCTGAGAACATATAGTAAGCCCTCCTTAAGCAGACCATGTTCTCCAGGCTAGTTCCCAGCAATTCTCTCTTCCCTTCCCATACCACTATAGGAATGCCAGCATTACAGATGTGTGCCACATCTGGCCTTTTTACATAGACTCTGGGGGTCATATTCAAATGGCAGGCCTGCTTAGCAAGTGCTCTTACCTAGTGACATTGTTGCTGGCCTTTGAGTTCCTTTTTTATGGCTCTGTTCATTATTGTCTCTTACTTTTTCCTCAGTGTCCTCAATACCTATTGCACAGCCATGCTCAAACATGCTTATTAAAGCTGCAGCTTTTTTTTTTTGAAGATCAGGTTTTTCTATGTAGCCTTGGCTGTCCTGATGCTCACTATGTAGCCCAGGCTGACATCAAACTCACAGAGATCCACCTGCTTCTGCGTCTGCCTCCGGAGTACTTGGATTAAAGGCATGCGCCATCACTGCCCAGCTTTTTTTTGAGGCAGAATGTCATAGTCCAGGTTGGCCTTAAATGCACTATGTGACTGAGGACAACCTTGAACTTCAGCTTATTGTTGTTGTTAAGCACCAGAAATTGAACACAGTACATTGTCTGCAGCCCCATGACTGATCCTCCTGTTCTCAAACTTTTACTCAAGATCCGCCCACTGTACCAGAGCCTCAGTTTCCTCAATCATAAAGTGACTTTGTCAGTGATTCCTCTGTGGCTGTAATAATCGGTAACATGCGACACTGACCTGGGTTGAGGATCCTTGGAAGGCTTCCCAGAGACCAGGAGGAGGGGTTGGGAAGAGGGATCCAAGACCTGTCACCTGAAGGTCTCACTGGGCTCTAACCAGGATGCAGAGATACAGACAGCCACTGGGGGGCATCCTGGACCTGCAGCAAGCAGAGGGAGGGAGTCAGACTGTGGTAAGAGGTCTTTTTCAGGGTCCTTTCTGTTTGCAGAGTTGAAGTTCCCATTGAATATAGAGTTGGCCTTGATAGGGCCAGTTAGAAAGATAATTGAACCAGCTGTGGCCAGGATCACAAAACATCTGGGTCCATATTTTGACCTATTTACTCACTTGCTGACTGGGCCGGGGTACTCACTGTTGTTTTACCTCCACAACTAGGGTAGGAGTAGGGATATTCAGGGTCTTCCTATATTGCAGGGCTGGACTTGAGGGCTCTCTCTCTCTCTCTCTCTCTCTCTCTTTCTCTCTCTCTCTCTGTTTCTTTCTGTGTGTGTGTGTCTGTTTCTATGCTTGGATTTTCCACCTGCCTCCAAGCTTCCCTGCCATAGGCCAAAACATTATCCAGTGGTATTCACAGCATACAGAAAGACATCCCACATCACTTCCCCCTTTCTGCCTAATCAAAAAGGTAAGTTTCAGTTTTAACACAGCAGAATTCCAAATAACAAAACAGCTACCAAACAAGAATTATAGTTATAATTTCTAATCTATTTATATTTAGCAAAATTAAAGAAAATATTCACCTTGAATAAGGATATACAGGGATGAAAAAAAAATTCAGAGGGAAAGATGAACACAAAGAAAATATATGTGTAGCAATCTTATTTGTATTTCCACCCTTGATAAGCCATGCTTATGATTCTTATCCTCTGTATAGTTATTGTTAACTCTTCCGCATTTTAAATTCTTTTTACTGTTTTTTTTTCTTGATAAACACAAAATAAAGAAGGAAGAAAAAAAAAAGAAAATATTCTATTATCTATCTTATCCTTCTGAGTCCAAAGTTTCACATCTAATTTGCCTCTTATTATAACTAGGGAAAACTATAATTATAACTGTCTAATCTTCAACTCCATCAAAGACAACAGAAGGATATACTATTACCTGAGTAAACAGGAACTGTAAGCAACTTCCAAAACCTAGAAATGACAGAGATGACATCTGGCTGCCTGGTCAGTCACCCAAAGTTCATTCACAATGTTAAGGCAGCATCCATCTTCAGCCTACAGGACTAGAGTTTCTGGTGGACTTTTTTTTTTAAGCAGGAAATTTGAAGGAGTATCCCATCCATTTTGGCATAATTCATCAGTTGCTTCTCCCTGTGACCTGTAGAATGTCTGGCAGTCTCTGTGAAGCAGCTATCTGAAGGGCCATCTTGGCTTTTTGGCAAAGTTCAAAGGTCACTTTCCTGTGGTCCTGACTATACAACATACTGTCAGACAGTTGAGGCAAGAACAGTTTCTTGTCCAGTGGTTAATTTTTGCTGCAAAGAAAGTAAATTCCACATTGAGTTTCTTGAATGCCTGTCAACCTCTTCAAATAGATTGGTGCTGCCAGGAGCAAATATGTCTCCCTGTCCAGAAAAGTCTAAGTTCTTAAAATATTTTAAATGCCATATTCTGTAGGACTTTGAAGTGTTTGAAGATATGTCTTTGTATACAAAAAAAAAAAAAAAACTAACATGACTATAAGTTTGGTTATCATAAATGACTATTTCTTTGCATTTCTTAATTACATATTACAATTTTAAATGATTCACATAAACATAATAGATTAATCAAGAGTAGAAATATACATAACACAAAACTGACCTTAAATTTGTATCAACAAACAAATCTATACCAATGTAAAATATTTTAAGATTAACAGTTGTTTTATAAATTAGATTCAATGATCTACCTTTGTAAAAATCATTTCTATGTCAGAGAGCAGTCAAGAAAGATACCCAGTGTCAGCCTCAGGCTGCAAACATGGACACACACGTGCACCTACACACATGCAAACATGTACTCACACCACACAAACAGGCAAAAAAAATGTTTGAAGGAAAAAACTGCTTAAACAAAGCACGGGCAAAATCTCTTTGACACACCTGTGTAGAACACTCTGTAGGCAGTGTGAAGACACACGCATTGACTGTGACATCTCTTTCTCAGGCTCTAAAAGAAGAGATCAAGGAGATGCATGGCCTTCGGATCTTTACCTCTGTCCCCAAGTGCTGATGGCGCCCCAGCTACGTGACTGCTGATGCTTGAAACCTCGAGTGCACTTCTTACAGCAATCTTCCAGAAAAAATCCCTGCCAAAAAAAATTGTATCTATTTTTGTTCATAGACATTTGTGTATTGTAATTATAGGAGATATGTTTATCTATTTAGAGGTTAATTAAAGACCACAGATACCTACTGTTCACAGCAGGCATGAGTCGTGTTTCAGGCCCCAGCAACATCCTTTGTTCCCAACAGCTCATCCTGCAGCGTGAAGGCCAAGGACAGGGTCTCGCTGTGTAGCCCTGGCTGGCCTGTAACTACTTAGACCAGGCTAGCTCAAACAAAGATGTGCCTGCCTCTACCTCCCTACTGCTTGTAGGAGAGGCCTGTTATCACACCTGACCCAATTTTTTGGTTCTATTAAGAAGTTTTAAGAACTTTTCCCTCCTCTACTTCTCCAAAAATGACAAGGAATCCGTAGTTTCTCACGCCCTGGAGAGAAGCTAAGGAATGACATGCCTAGCCCAGGGTCTGAAGGCCTTCATCCTCTGCCGTCTGGTGGGAGAGGAGTCTGCCAAGAGCTACAAAGGCTGGTGTTCTGCATGGAAGTTCTAATGGTTCTGAGTCCATGTCACCAGCGCATCTGCATCCATGATGGTGAGCTGAGGGTGCAGGTGATTGACCCCCAGTCCCAGGACCTCTTATTCTTGTCTTTCCAAGAGCTGGCTCACCAATGTTCTTTCAGGTTCAGTAGCCAACTCCGTACCTTTGCTCTAAACTCTGACTGATTCATAAGCATATGGTCAGTGCCTGCTACAAGCAAGGGCATCTCTACAGGATCCATCAGCCCCTTCGATGTGGCTTCCTGCCCAGCCCCACACACCTACTGAATAGCTTTCTTTCTTTCTTTTTTTTTTTTTTTTTTTGAGACAGGGTCTCTCCACAAAGCAGTGGCTGTTCTGGAACTTACTGTGTAGACCAGTCTAGCCACAAACTCAGAGATCCACCTGCCTCTGCCTCTGGAGTGATAAGATCAAAGACATGTGCTACCACATCTGGCATTAGCTTTTAAAAATCTTAGCGTTTGTGTGTACACATGGTGCCACATGTGGAGGTCAGAGGCAACTTACACGTTACTTCTCTCCCTCTGCTGTGAGTCCTGGGGACTGAACTCAGGCTTGGCGGCAGGAAGCACTTTTCCAACCTGAGTCTATAGGTGTTCTGGGCATCTGAACTTGAGTTCTTGTGTGTGTGTGTGTGTGTGTGTGTGTGTGTGTGTGTGTGTGTGTCACATAAGAACTTCTCTTTCCGGGGCTGGAGAGATGGCTCAGTGGTTAAGAGCACCGGCTGCTCTTCCAGAGGACCCGGGTTCGATTCCCAGCACCCACATGGCAGCT
>PVIH01012861.1:0-61400 GCA_004025045.1 Sigmodon hispidus
CAGCAGTAAGGAAAAATGATATTCTAAAATTCACAGGCAAATGGATGGATTTGGAGAATATCCTCTTGAGCGAAGTCTCACAAACTCAGAGAGATAAGCAGGGGATGTTCTCACTCACTAGTGGTCTCTAAACAAACAAACAAGAAAAAAAGTCAAACATGCCCAAGCGGCAAACCACAACCACTGAACAGCTTGGGATTAGAAACACCCTGGACTGATCCTTCAAACCCCAGTCCATCTATAGGAACACCTGACTCACACTTGAGGGATGATGGACAAAATTGGATTTGGCCGGGAGTGAAGACTGATCCAAGCATTATTGGGTCAGTGGGACCATGGGACTGTCTGCTCCCTGCCCAGGGAGGGGATGGGGAGTTGCAGAGGAAAAAAATGACCAGATGTGTTGGGAGGGGGAAGAGACCTCCAATAAGGATATACAGGGATGAAAAAAAAAAAAATTCAGAGGGAAAGATGAACACAAAGAAAATATAGGTGTAGCTATCTTATTTGTATTTCTTCCCTTGATAAGCCATGCCTATCATTCTTATCCTCTGTATAGTTATTGTTAACTCTTCCACATTTTAAATTCTTTTTACTGTGTTTTTTTTTTGATAAATACAAAATAAAGAAGGAAGAAAAAAAAAGATGAAAAGGCTAGCTAGCAATGTGCCTGGGACAGAAGCCAAACAGCATAAAATTAATATAGGCCATTCTTTTAAGGGATAAAAGCTGCCATGGGCAAGGTCAGAACCTCTAGCCCCAAACAGGTCCAGAAATCATTTACAACACACAGAAGGGCGTCAGACCCCTACAAACTGAACATGCAGCCATCTGTGAGGTGCCCAGCTGAGGCAATATTTCAGCACATGTCAATTGTCTCCCCAGCTATGAAAAAAAAGGACATTTACACAATGGAGTACTACTCAGCAGTAAAAAGTAAATGACATCCTAAAATTTGCAAGCAAATGGATGGATTTGGAGAATATCGTCCTGAGTGAGGTAACACAGGCTCAGAAAGATAGGCATGGCATGTACTCACTTATAAGTGGATTTTAGACAAAAAGCAAAGAACATCCAGGCTGCAAGCCACAACCCCTAAACACCTTAGAATCGGAAGAAACTTAAGAGATACATCCAGGGATTCTCCCTAGGAAGAGAAGATAGATTTTTAACTCGTTTTTAATTGTTAAACTATTTTCTGGTTTTTCTGTTTTGGGTTTTTCAGGTTGAATTGGTCTGATTTGGGGGGGTTATCATTGTGTTTGTTTGTTTGTTTGTTGAGACAAAGTCTCCTATAGCCCAGACTGGCCTTGAACACACTATACAACAGAGGCTG
Organism: Sigmodon hispidus; assembly: GCA_004025045.1. Classification (NCBI taxonomy): domain Eukaryota; kingdom Metazoa; phylum Chordata; class Mammalia; order Rodentia; family Cricetidae; genus Sigmodon; species Sigmodon hispidus. The sequence goes on from PVIH01012861.1 coordinate 1,337, forward strand.
GCCTTGAAATTTTGATTGATATTCTGTCAGGGTTAGGGGGAAGGTGCCACTATGCCTGAGTTTAACTCCAATCTTATTTACTTATAGGCTCTCAGCTTCCATGTTTCTTTTTGTGACTCATCACATAGCTGTGTTTAAACTCCAAGAGAAGTCCTCACCAGATCACCTAGCAATCTAAAGCTGTTTCTCTTAAAGAGGAAAACACCTTGGCTCATGGTCTCAGCTGCTCACTCCTGTGGTCAGTTAGCCTGCTGCGCTTTGATCTGTAGTAAAGCAGACAACTTAACCTCAAGGAATGTGACCTAGAGCAAAGCTACTCACCACACAGCATCCAGGAAGCAGCAAGGCAGAAAGAAATACAGAAAAGGACTGGAGTCCTGAGAGCCTACTGCAAGAAAAACCCTAACCATCCAGCATCTCCCTTCAACTAACTCCAACGTCCTAGGATCCAACATTTCCCAGTAATGTCCAGACTAAGGACTGAGCCTTCCCCACACAGGCCTTTGGTCCATCCCAGATCCAACATAAAAGGAGGATTCAGAATCATTAAAAAATCTTCTTGATTTAGGAGTTTCATCTGAACTATTCACTGTACCTGTCTCCACGCTACTGGAAGGTTATTTTCACACAAGAATATGATACACTTTGAACTTCTTCCCTCCCACACTGTCTACCTGGTCAAGATTCCCTCCTTTGTTCTTCCAGATAAGTTTAACATCTAATTTTGTATCATCTATGCATGTATGATTTTATGAATCTATATAAAATCTAGGAAGAATAAATGAAAGATCATAGGCAGTGTTTGATTTTCTCAGAGTGACTTAATTCATTTAATACAATCATCACCAGTTGCACCCATTTTCCTGTAAACATCTTTATCCAGCCTTCTGCTGAGGTACACCTAGGTTGGTTGTGTAAGTCAGCTACTGTGAGCAGTGTTGTGATGAATATATGTGCCAATATGCTCTACACATTCACTTGGAGTTCTTCAGATAAGTATGCAAGAGTGGTTTAACTGGGTTATATGTTAAGTCTGTTTTTAGTTTTGAGGACCTCTATGCTGGGTATGTACAGTCCTGGCAGCAGTCTATAAAGACTCTCTCTTGCCCTTTTCCTAACTGACCACCTTTCTGACTGGATGAGAAAACTCCAACAAAGCTTGACTTTGCATCTTTTGACGGGTGAACATTTTTCCTCATTTGTAGTGCTTTCCAGAACTGCCTGTTCCTTTTTATCAACCTATGTATTCAATGGTATCTATTGACTTGTTTGATTTCTTATGGCAGCTTTTGGGTGATGTGTGTTGCATCATTGTTCTATTTGCCTGCACTGTCTCCTTCTATCCTTTCTTTCATCCTGAGTTTGAATGTCTTCAGTGGCAGGTGCATTCCTTAGAGTGTGCAAGTAGATTCTGCTTTTGTTGTCATTTTCAATACAATCTGCTGGTCTGTGCCTTTTGATTGAGGAAAAGAGTCACTGATGTTTAGGGTTATTGAAGAGTGTGCATTCATTCATGTTATCTTGTTAGGTTTTTAGTGCCTGGTGTTTCTCTGTTTTTTACTTATTAACTATTCTTCGGTCTTTAAAAGTGCTTTATATTTTCCTATTGTCTTATAAACGTGCTCATCTTTCCCTTTAGTTCAAGGGATTTCTTCAACGTCTTCTATAAAACTGGCTTAGTGTTCATAGATCCCTTGTTTGTTTTTACTGTGAAAACTTTTTGTGATCCTTCAATTATGACAGCTTTGCTGGCTAGAGTAGTTTGGATTGGTATGGATTGTCTTTCCAAACCTGAAATACAATGTTTTAAGTGGCTTTTAAAGTTCCTGTTAAGATGTCTGCTGCTATTCTGATAGGCTTGCCTTTGTTTGTGATCTGGCATTTCCCTCTCCACTGTCAACATCCTTTCTTGTGGTGTATAATTAGTGCCTTTGCTATAACATGCGATGGACAGATTCTGCTCTCGTCTTGTCTTTGGGAGTCTAAATGCCTGTTGAACCTTGGTGTGTATCTCCTTTCATAGACTTGAGAAATTTTCTCATATGGCTTTTTAAAAAAGTATTTTCTATGTCTTTTATGTAAAATTATTTTTCTATGTCTGTGTCCGCAATTCATAGACTTGGTTTGATCATAGTACTTTATGTGAATTTAATTTTGACATTCTCTGAATACTCTAATTCATCTCTCTTATCTTCAAGCCCTGTAGTCTTCACTCTTTGATCAATTTTGTTGCAGAACCTCTCTGCAGAGCTTTTTATTCAACATGCTGTACTTCTTATTTCCAGTCATTCATATTGGCTTTTTCAATATTATTATTGAATTCCACTTTTATAGCAATGTTTTTCTCTTTTTTTTCTTTTGTGTATGTTATTCTGGAATTCATTCAAGGGTGTATTTGTGGTTTCTTAGATTTATTTGAACAAGCATAAAACTATTGTTTCATATTCTTGCCTGGGATATCAACTAATTTACTCTCATAAGAGGGCATTTTGGTGAGTCTTGGAAAAGTCATATTGCATTGGTTTTTCATTTTCTCATATTTGCACATTGGTAATTTCACAACTGGAGTTAGATTATTGGTTGGATATGTCTTTTAATCACCCTCATTTGCTAAGTTGAACTGTTTGCAGTGTTCAAAATGTTTAGGAGGGGCTTGGTTAGACTAGATTTAGGTTATCATTCTTCTTTAATAAATTGGGAATCTAATTCACTAGATAGAGTGTCAGCACCAGGATCAATATACAGTATTCCCAGGAGAAAATAACCGTTTCTGTGAAAACAATTATCAAAGAATAGTGCTGCTATGAACATGCAGTGATCATCAAATGAAAAAAATGATCACCTCTTCAGCTCAAATCATTTCAGGAATGTACTTTTAGTGCTTTATCACTCACATTGTTACTAAAGGAAAATGCACCCATACAACCCCACTGTCTGAAGACAGAAGGAATGTATGTGTTCAGCTCTACCCTGGCTCTGCTTTATGTACCCCTTGGAGTGGGGGGGTGTACTGGTTTTAATTTGTATCCTTCCATAATGAAGGATAAGTGGTTTTGTTAATTTTGTGAGTACTTTAACAAAATCCTATAATTGGACCTTTTCATCAGGACTGTCAGCTCCCTAATAATGAGGCTTATTACAAAGGCTCAGCCAATAGCTTAGGCTCATTGCTAACTAGCTCTTACAATGTAAATTAACCCATTTTTAATCAACCTGCCATTGGTCTCACGGCTTTATTACCTTATCAGTACTGCCTATGCTGCTCCCTCTTATCTGTCTGGTGACTCCCTCCTTTTTCTTCCCAATATCCTCTGTGCCTAAAAATCCTGCCTAGCTATTAGCCATTCAGTTTGACACATCTCCACAGTATACAAAAGGATTATTCCACAACAAAATACCAAATACAAAAGTTGTCTCAGGGATCCCCAGGATCCCAGTAGGTGTCAAAAAATGGGGACCTCTCAAGCTTGCATCTTCTGACAAGAGCTGAGGTGTTCTTGAGGACTCTCAAACTTCAGAGTAGGTACAATAAAGACAGACAAGAGTATGAAAATGAAGATCATTTTTTTGGTTGCATGATATAATCACTCTTCAGAATATTATTAAACTAGTAAAATATTAATATTATATATACATGATAAATTTACATATAATAGTATCAAAGTTATCTTTCATATATAAACACATTTGATTACTCCTACACATGTTAAGCAACAGAATAAACTGAAGAGAACCATCTTTACAAATATGCTCATTTTTGCAGGTAATACTGGATGCCAAAGACTAAAAGTCAGCAGCTTCTTTTATTAGATGTGAGAGTTAACTTGAACAGGATGCCAGGTAGGGATCCAAACTGTTCATGAGTAATTAAGGAGGTGAATGGAACTTGCCTTACTTAAACTTCATAATCCTTTCCAATTGTAAATTGTGGAAATCTGTTAATTAAAAATAATTATTTTCTGAAATTGTAATTGAAAAGGATAAAAGTGGCTCATTTTTTTTAAATCACAACCAACTGTGATTCTTACAATAAACTTCAAAATGTCAGACTTCCAATTTCTGATTTCTTTTAAATTTCACTAAACTAAATTTATGCTACCATGAGCTATGGATTATCTCAACAGAAGCAGGTAGTTTTCACAAGCTTTTATATCCTAAATCGAGAAAATGAATAATTAAAAAAATTAAGAATATCTTGGGAAATAAAGTAAAGTAATAAGACTGTTATGCTTAAAGGTGTATTACATAAAACAACAACAACAAAAATGTCTTTCATGGGTCTGGAAGATGGCTCAGTCGGCAATGTACTTTCTGTTCAGATATGAACACCTGAGTTCAGGTCTCCCAAGAGCACAGAAAGAAGCTGAGTATGACAGCAAGCCTGTCACACAAGCACTGAGGGTGGCAGGGACAAGTGGATTCACTGGCCAAACATTCCAGCTATGTACAAACTCCAGGGTTAGTGAGAAACATTGTCCCCAAAACTAAGAGGACAGTGCCGGGGAAAGACACCCACTAGCCTTTGGCCCTACATACATGTGTGCACATGTCCACACTGGCAAGTTCACATACATTCCTCTCTCTCTCTGCCCACCTCTCTCATTCTGAAAGATAAGTTTCCTAAAGTTTGGAACTCAATGACAGGGCTATGCTCATCTTGAGTCTCAGGCATGCAACATTTCTGACACCAAGTCATATCCAGTGAACTGTTTGCTTTGCTTTTACCTGCATCTGCCTTTGCTATGCATCTCTCTCCCATTCTTACATAAATCTCTCACCAAATGTCCTATTTATCATTTTCTCTGATCAGCAAATCCTTTAGAATATGGTTTAAAAACAAACAAAAAATGGTGTCATCACAACAGGAAAGCCTAGATTCTCCTTCTGCTATGTCAGTTTACAGTGGGGGAAATTGGAAACTAAGAAAGAGGCTTCTGCACAATGGGGATTTAACCACACCAACCCCAGTAGGAAGGCTAGAACCATCCACACCATAACCTCCGCCCAAACACAGCGTTATAAAACTGGAGTGGAACAGTCAACTAAAGCATCCCCAGCCTGGAGAAGGAAATGGACATCTAAATTCAGGAAGCATGCAACATTTCAATGGCCTAGCCAGCAAATTCTGAAAGCAACAAGAGAAGAATCCCTTTTCATGTACAAGGTGGGTACCAGAAGACTAGTGAGTGAGGACCAGGAGACTAGTGAGTGAGGACCAGGAGACTAGTGAGTGAGGACCAGGAGACTAGTGAGTGAGGACCAGGACACTAGTGAGTGAGGACCAGGAGACTAGTGAGTGAGGACCAGGAGACTAGTGAGTGAGGACCAGGAAATCAGAAGCAGCATTTTCAGATAGTTTCCTAAGGAGAAAGGAATGAGATGTTATGTTCAATGCACTAGAAAAAAACAAACTGTTTATCAGCAACAGTATATCTACAAACTGGACTCCACAAATCATAAACAGGGCTAGAAGTGGATTCAGAAGAAGTTAAAACAATTGCTGTTCTCCCCAAAGACCCACATCAGGCAGCTCACAACCATCTGTAACGCTACTACCAAGAGATCCAACATGTTCTGGTATACGTGGTCATAGTGTGCTAATAATTTTTGAATAATAAAAATTTTAAATGAAAGACTTTACCACAAAAAAGAGTGCATAATCACCATAATGTCTTACAAGTAATGTGAATGAAAATTTCTTAAGTATAAAAACACAGGAATAAAAAGAACAATATGCTAGGAAAGAATACAGTATCTACTCTCTACAAAAAAGTCACATTAGATTTTTAAGAATCTTCTTCACAGCTTGTGTAGTGATTTGAATGATAAATGTCTCCTAGAGCCTCAGACATTTGAGACTGGGGATCAAGCACTCCTAGATGAAGAACTTCAGACAATCAATGGCTGCTGAGAGAGGGAGAATATTTTCTGGGGACAGTCTCCCTGAAAGGTTAGCAGATTCCAAGCAACCAGCCCTAAACACATGTCCATATGAACAACACCCAATGAACTCAGTGCATTGTGTTTGTGTGTGTGTTGGGTTTTGTGTGTGTGCATGTGTGTGTATGTGTGTGTGTGTGTGTGTACATGTAACAATAATAATTAAAGAAGACAAGGTGATGAGTTTGAGAGAGAGTCGGGGACCAGGGGAAGAACTGAGGAGATGGGAAGGGTAGATAATATGTAAATACAGTACTCATAATAAAAATTCTCAAAAAAATAAAAATAAAATAACAGAGGAAATATATACATATATACAATAAAGATTTATTTATATTTTTAAAAAATTATGTATATGCATGGATGTGTGCATGTAATATTGCTGTGAATACAAGTGCCCACAGAAGTCAGAGGACCCCTGGTGCTGGAGTCACAGGCAGTTTTGAACATCTGACCTGGGTGCTAGAAACTGACTTTGTGTCCTCCGTAAGAGCAATACAGATTCAATCTCCCAGCTACCTCCTCAGCCTACATTGCTTTCATTAATAAAAATAACAGATCAATATGAGATGGCATAAGAGTAAACAGACTTGAGCGTCAGTGGACACTGGATAGCCTAACAGATGGGAACAGAATGTTGAATATGTGAATTAAGTATAGTCTTGGAGAAAACTAGGTCATATAAGGAATCAAAAGGGATATTGGAAAATAGCCTAAGACAAACAAAAGCACAACATACTGAAGCTTCAGAATGGTACCACAGCATACAAAGAGGGGCAGTTATTGGGATAAATATTCTACAATCAAAGAAACAGAAAGAGACAAACTAAAGCCCAGAGCTATCAGAAAAAAAGATTTTAATTAGAAATAAAGAAACAGAGAATAGAAAAAAAGTTAAATTTAAATAAAGGACAAAACAGCAGCAATATCAATTTAGTTACACCAGTAATAAACAGATAAAATTAAAAATAATAGCAATATCACAACCAACATAACACATAAAAAGGACAATGAACCTACTATTAAAAATTGTAAGCTACAGTAGTTACACAATCCAGTATAAATAGATGTTTCTAGAAATGTGTAGTCTAGCAAGGATTGATTGTAGAGAATCTGAGTGCACCAGCAATTAGTAACATGGTTAAATCAGTAACCAAACCTCACACCTAGGACAAGCCCGGAGACTGATGATTCCAATAGCAAACTCTATCATGAACTCAGAACACTGACCAGCCCCAGTTTCTATACTAACAACACAGTTCTTTCTCAGGCTCAGGGGACATCACAGAAGAGGAGAAAGAAACATTCTAAGAACCAGAGGAGCAGGAAGTCTCCTAGAAATGTCAGGGGAAATATACCATAATTCCACACCTTATGGCTGCCTAACCAGGTCCAGAACGTTGAAACCACTTACAGACATGCTAATGGAGAAAGGAGGCGAATCTCACTAGGACAGACTCCTGGACAAAGAACTACAGACACCCAAGGGATACTCAGAGAGAATAATCTAGTCTTCCCCACTGGATATACGAGCAAGCAACCTCAGCAGCTTCTATTTATATAGGGAGGGGAGTGTGTGTGTGTGTGTGTGTGTGTGTGTGTGTGTGGGTGTGTGGGGGTGTGGGTGTGGGTGTGGGTGTGTGTGTAAAAAGCCATTTAATGAGGAACTGAAGGAAGAATTTAGAGTTGAAGAATGAGGAATTGGGGAAGAGGACACAGGAGAGGCAGAAGAGAGCAATGAAGAGCTGGGAGGAAGAGAAGGAAATTAGGGGGAGTTAAATATTTAAGTGAAAATCAATCAAGACAATGTCATCACTTGTCAAACTTTCTAAATGAAAAACTGTAGAGGACAGAGCACTTTCAAACTCATTTTAAGAAACAAAATATGATGCCGCAAGGAAAGATATATATATATCAACATCCTGATAAACTCAGATATGAAACTCCTCAACAAAAAGCTGGTGTGTGAGACAGCTTTTCATTACAAACATCCAAGACAAACAATTTAAAGGAAGAATTATTTATGATATTTTGGCTCATTGCCTCAGAGGCTGCATTTCTGGTATCAGGAGCCTGAGGCAGAGGAGGTTTTTCATCCTGTGGCTCCCAGGAAATAAAGCACATGACTATGTATGATCCAATGCAATCATTAAAGGCCTCGAGCACGGCATTTCTGCCAGCTGTGCCTCATCATTGGGGATCGGGCATTCTCATCACGGCCCTGTGGGGACATTTCATATTCAAACTAAACATAATGATGCATTAAAAAGATCATACACCATAAGCAAAAACTGATCCCTGGGATAACAAAAACAGTTCTATAGGGTAAATCATTTAATATTGTGTACACATTAAAATAATGAAGAGCAAACTCCCATGTGATAATAATTTAAATTGATGTCTTATTGTTCTCAATTAAAAAGAAGCAGACAAGTATTAAAAAATAAGCAGAATAACATAAAGGTCACTTTATACTTGTTGAGAGATAAAATGTGCCTCGAACTCTGACCTTGAAGAGCAAGCAAGAACTGTAGAAACTAAACCACGATTACAATGTTGTTTAAGAAAGTGATGGGAAAATATACTTGCAAACCACATGTATTCTAATAATTAATCTCCAAAGTAAGAGGAGGAAGAGGAAGAGGAGGACTGGCAAGGTGGCCCAGAGGGTCAAGGTATCCTTGCACAAGCCTGGTGACCTGAGATCACTTGAAGGTGAGAAAAAAAAAAGTTACCCTCAGACCCTCATATTCACAATGCGACATGTGTATCCCCATACTATACACACACATTAATAAGAAATAAGAGTTTAAAATAATTGCAGCCTAGTAACTTGAAATAGAGTAAGTATACAGAAGGATTTGGAGAGAGGAAAGGAAAAATAGAAATATAATTTCAAAAATTAAAACTATATACTCTGTGAAGAGAATTGCTAGGTTATTGGTCTTAGACAGACAGATGTTTAACTGCACTTTGTAGTAGCATTTTCTAGCTTTCACTACCAGGGATATGTATCCTTTCTAAGGAAACAGTGAATCTCTGTAGTCAAGTAGGATGACTTTATATTCACATCTCCCTCCACAACCAAGATGAAAATCCACAGGGTAGCCTGGAGGTGGTCTATGCCCACAATCCCAGCACTCAGGAGGATGCAGCCGAAACCAAGCCTTTAAAGCTTTGCAATGAGATCCAAGCAAGACCCTATCTTAAAGAAACAAGCAAAATCAAAAAAATATAAATTTTAATATAAATTTTCCCGGAATTTCTCAGAAAATAAAGCAACAATTACCTCACTCCCACCAAAAAAAAAGACAAAGAATTTGAGAACCCATTTCTCTAAATAAGATATACAAATGGCTAAAGAAATATAAATGATGTTGAAGGTACATACCAGAGGAATGTAATCAAAATTGTAAAGAGCCTAAAGTTCTTTTCTGGGTTTGTTGAGAATGCAATACAGCACAGCTGCTTTGGAAAGCAGTAAGCAGCTTCTTTGAAAGCTTCAAAGGCAAACTGCCGCATGGTCCAGCTGCTCTACTTGGGGGGGGGGGGGGCCGGCGGTTATCCAAAAGAATTAAAAAGAAGATCTCAAAGCATATTAGCATTCCTGTGTCCATTAGACCTGTTACCTGCAACAGCGTATATGAATCTTAATGACAGAATGAAAGTGAATCAAGTCAGTCAGAGAACGGAAAGTACTTTAATAATGCATATGGCAGGAAATAAAAATGGTTAAGGTCAGGTACAGGCTTTGGATGCATCAAACAATGGCCTGATGCACAGATGGTTGCATGACCCTGTACAATGATGACATGCAAATTCCTGAAGCAGTCATGTCACATGTGCATTACAGACATGTAAAGGAAATATGCATATATGTGTGTGCACATGTACATATATAATTCATATGTATTATATATAATTTATGTATAATTTGGACAGGAAGCCTAAACGTCTCCTCTTTTTTTCATTAGTGATATGCTGTTATGAAGTGACAGGTCAGAATACACTTTGGCAGTCTAAATGCTTGAAATACTGTTTTATTTATGGTCCGTTGCTCTTTTCATATATTTTTTTAATTTTACATGTATTTATATGATCCATATTTGATTATGTATTTTATATATATGAAGGAAAAATGACAATTTGGAGGGAAGGAGAGGACAGTGGCAGAGAGAGGACAAAGACGGGAAATGGAATGATTGGACGGAGGTACAGTGATGCTTTTGAATGAAAATGTCATAGCAAATCATTTTGTCTGTGAATTTAAAAGAAGAAAATGAATGACAAGGAAAACTAGTTAAATTCAGAATGAAAGAAGAGAACAGACCTACAAGGATAGGAATGTGATCACAGATATGCTGTATGTTTAAAATCTGTTTAAAAAGTAGTTCTCCCTTGGCATTTTTTAAAAGCTCCTTAATTTATAAAGAACACAATGAATACTAAAGAATAAATGCCCCAAATATGGTGATGTGTAATCATATATGTGTGAATATGTATTTGTGTGTGCATCTACAAACATATATAGCAATGTTAAAATTTAATGTTGATTACATCAAAACACTAAAAAGACTATCCACTCAAAACCTGAACAAGCATCAGGGCACCAAATAATGTGCAGGATTAAATAAGTGACTTCTCTGAGCATTACAAGGTCACTCCCCATTCTTTGCTGTTTTGTTTTGGGTTTTGGTTGGGTTTTTTTGTTTGTTTCATTGTTATGTTTTCAATTTTTATTTTTATTAATTTATTTTGCTCTTGGTTTTGGGGGGGGTGGGTTGAGGCAGGGTTTCTCTGTGTAGTCCTGAAGGTCCTGGAACTCTCAAGACCAAGCTAGACTCAAACTCAGAGATTCACCTGCCTCTGCCTCCAGATTTCTGGAATTAAAAGCCTGAGCCACCACTGCCCAGCAAATAGCTTATTTTTGATAGATGAAAGGGCTGGAAATAAAAGTATTAGCTTTCATGCCAGATAAAATGTGAGAATAAATCATTCTGAAACACACCAGTGACCTTAATTCTGACACATGTAACACAGAATTTACAAGCACATAATGAGTTACTTTTTATTAATGCATATATATCAACTCCTTAATTAATTTGGACAGGAAGTCTAAGCCTCTCTCCTTCCATTGCTGATATGCTGTTATAAAGTGACAGCTTAGAATGTATCTAAAGCTTTAGAAATACTGTGCTATTCTTAGGCCACTGCTCTTTTCCTTCTGTGTTTAGCTAGAGATGGATTTCAGACAACTGAACCAAATGAAATACTTTGCATTGTCTGTGCTTCAAAATGTTAATTCATAAGATTGCTGAAATCAAAAAAAAAGATTGTTGAAATCTTTGTGTAGGTAAAGTGCTTGAAAAATTCAGTTTGTTATTTCACCTGAGAACAGTGGTTTCCAATCTTCCCAGGGCCTCATGACATGATGACCCCCAACCAGAAAATTATGTTCATTGCTACAACTGTAATTCTGTTACTATTATGGATCACACTGTAAATATCTGTGTTTTTCAGTGGTCTTAGGTGACCCCTGTGAAAGGATCATTGAACCCCCAATGGGGTTGTGACCCACAGGGTGAGAACCACTGACCTATAGCAACCACACCACAGGTAAGCAGAACAAAACAGTAGGGACCCTTTAATTTAAACATAAACAAAAATGGATATGAATGATGACAAAACTTCCTGAGGAAAAAATGACAATATTTTTGAACTGTAAAATATACCAGTAACCCGTTGCATAGTTTGGATGTTATGAAAACCTTAAAATAAATGTAGAACAACACAGTCAGAGGCCACAGAATGTAGCTGTTAACTTTGCTTTGGAAATAGAAGTACAAATTGGCACAGAGTCTATTCTTCCTTTACACTTACCATTTCCAGTTACTGTCACCCATTCAGAACAGAAAACACTCCCTTGTGCCTTTCCTTCAGGCTCCTGAACTCTCTGCCCAGATCAAGGCTGCAGTGCATGGGAGAAGAAAGAGAGCCCACACCAGCTAGTTCCTACACGCTGCTTCTGTGTTCTAAGGGCCCAGGCTCAAGGCCGTTTCCCATGCACTGAGGTTGGGCCAGGTCCCCTCAGCTCCACCTTGAAGTATAAGAAAACAGAAAGCATCCTGCTGCAGCCTTGAGAGGTGATGAACTATCTCACACTGGATGCTATAGGTACTCTTTGGGAGAACTTTGCAAAGAGGGGAAATGTGTTTAACATTCTAAAACCTGACTTAACACAAGTGCAAGGAAGGCTTTGTCTGAGAGAAGGGGGCAGTTGAGAAGACATACAAGTTAGGATTTGCTCTTGGTCCAGTACTAGCAACCATCAAGTTTGACAAAACACTGAAAGTGGGGTTGGCTGCAATCATGGGAGGAGAATTTCGTTTATCATCCTTCCATTTTGCAGCCTTCATTTGCATTTTAACATTACCCGATTTTTATGCACAGATTTTATAAAATTTTGTTGTGAATTGCTAAATCATGTCTTTTAAGATTGCAATTTCTCTATTTTATGGATACTTTTCTTAGCAGACATAAAGATACTACATTTTTCTCTTAGTTATTTAGCTTCATGTGGAACTATGAATTTATTATGTAGAGATACGATGTGTGATCATAAAGAATTAAAATGTCAAATGGATAATTAATTATACAAATTCAACTTATTGATAATTCCTTTCTGTTCCTGGTTAGGTGCTACATTAATCAAATGTTACCATAGACAGCATGTAACAAATATTTGTGGCACACATTTATGCATTTAATTCTGTGTATACGCTTCTCTATGTGTGAGGATGTATAGGGAAGCATACTGCTTGATGGCAAACTCTCCCAGATCCCAAATATTCTTTGTAGGGGAGACACATAGAGATCCAAGGCCAAACTGTTTACTGATGCTTGTCTCACAGATGGAGTGCACTAACACAGCAGCAGAACAGTTACTTTCTAGGGTAGACTCTTCACAAAATATTACCCATCAACCACACAGACAAGCTAGAGCCAAGTTTAGGTCACTCCTCAAAGACCGTTAGATTAGACCAAGGCTCAGATGCAGTCAAGTTATATGTAACTGTCATGTTATGTGTCATATTCTCATAGGAGCTCCATGCTTGAGCTACTGAGTATTAAAAAAAGAAAACTGGAAGTAAAAAGAATGTCAACAGAAACCAAGTGATAAAACTATAATTATATTATTATAAAGTTTTAAAATTTTTAAAGGTGATATTTAATAAATGTAACAAAAATAATCAGTATCTAAACAAAGATACATTTTAAGTAAGACTAGAAATTGTCAACATGAAAAGCCTGTCATTATTAAATACATATGTGGGTTACATGTAAATAAGATGAAGTAGTATTGTGAAGGTTAAAATAAGAATGACCCCATAAAGCTCACTAACTCTGAAATGACAGCTGAGAAACCTTCATGGAAAGAAACAATAGTTTCTCCCTCTGAATGGAAACAACAGTCCAATGGCATGGGCAGTTTGTGGAGCCTCTTGCAATAGAATCAGAGTTTATTCTCTCTGCATGAACTGACATCTAGGAGCCCATTCCCTACAGAGGAACACCTGACTCAGCCTTACTATTTGGGGAGGGACTCAGACCTACCTCAACTGAATATGCCAGACTGAACTGACTCACCCTGGGACTCCTTGCCCTCCCTAGGGAATGGATGGGGTGGGGGAAGACTGAGGGAGGACTGGTAGGAGGGGGGGCAGTGGTGGGTATGGGAAAAGCCTTTTTAAATTGAAAAGTAAGGATAAAAAGGAATGGCCTCATAAACTCATATATCTGAATGCTTAGTCACCTGGGAGTGGAACTGTTTGATATGGTTAGAAGGATTAGGAGGTGTGGCCTGGTTGGAGGAAGTGTGTCACTGGGGGTGGGCTTTGAGATTTCAAAGGTCCATGACAGCCCCAGTCTCTCTCCCTGCTGCCTGTGGATGGGAGGTAGAACTTTCAACTACTTCTCTAGCACCAAGTCTGACTGCCATGATGCTAGTGAACTAAAACTCTGTAAACAATCCCCAAATTAAGTGCTTCCTTTTATAAGAATTGACCTGGTTATGTTGTCCCTTCACAGCAAAGGACAGTGACTGAGATAGGCATGACAGTCATCAGATATCTGAAAATAAAAGAATATTCTGTTCTACTTTCATTCTGCTACTATGATGAGAGATTCTGGCCACAAGTAACTTAGGAAAAATAAGAGTTTATTCCGTCTTACATTTCCAGGTCACTGTCTATCATGAAAGTGTGATGGAGCAAGAACTCAAGGCAGGGAAGAATAAAACTAAATTCAATCCTATTTTCCATAACAAACTCAACAGTACTTTTGTAAATTTTACTTCATATTTCTATGTTTAGCATGTTTGTTTTACCTTACTGGTCTTTTACTTGTATTCTATGGCTTCTGGTTTTATGTTTTTATCATTGTGTGTGTGTGTGTGTGTGTGTGTGTGTGTGTGTGTGTGTGTGTGTGTTATGCTTTTTCTTTGTTTTTCTTTTTTTTTAATTTTGGTTTATTTTTATTTGCCTGTTTATTTCCTAAAAAGAGGGAGAAAGGATATGGAGAGAATATGAAAGAATTTGAGAGAGAGAAAACAGTAATCAGAATATATTATATTAAAAATTCATCTTCAATTTTAAAAGGAAGTGTTTAAAAGCCCAGGTTTGATAGGAGAGTTGGTTTTATAATTTTTATCAATCACTTTTCAAAATAGTGGGGCTTTCTTTCCCAGCAATCAGTTTGGGAAACCTCAACCAAAATCAAGGTCATGCAGTGCTGGGACTCCCTACAAATGAATGATCACCCGTACAGGACAAATAAATTATTTTCTCTTTGTGGAAAACATACTCACAATGCTACAAAGCATCAAACTGTAGCAAACACATCAGGGCAGTTCCTAATTCTTAAAGTTCAACTGATAAAATTTTGGACAATTCACTTATCAAGTAATAGAATTTCATGACAGTTACTGCCACAGGAAGCCACATACCCATAGAAACGAGAGAGCTGGGGAGCCAGTATTCTAGGTGCAGAGGTAAAGGAAAGCATTCTCTTGTTTTCATAGGAAAAAGATAAAATATAACATACAGATTTGATGTGTATTTAACCAAATGTCATTAAGTAAATAAATTATTTCATAAAAAAACCACAAAGATTGTTGATCACTGACTGTTCTAAAATATGCAGAATATCCAATAGCATAAGTTCCCTAGTATCATTTATTATTTATAAAATGTTTTATTGTAGAATATGTACTGGATATTTTTACAAGGAAAGTGCTTTTGATATATCTATTTTTTCCTCAAGTACCAAGTCTTTATAAAGGCAACCAATACTAAAAATATTGTCTTGCCCATTGTGCAAAGGCACTGGAAAAAATACTGCTTAAGTATTTCATTGCTGAATTTAAGAACAGTCTTGATGAATGAAGAAAAAGTTATCCATTGTCTTCACATCATGTGTGAATATACCAAGAGCATCTTCTAGAATGCAGTCTGTTAGGGACTACCACCACGTCCCTCTACCATTATTTATTTTAACAATAAAACAGTGATGCTCACTCTCCAGCAGGACTGTCTCTTCAGTACATAGCATTGCTTGATGGTTGGTACAATGGGATTCAGAAGTCCCTAAGGAGTTTATTCAATGGAAAACAGCTATTAAGTGGCACCAATATTTATAAAACTATTGCTTTTTTTTTTTTACAAGTATCTATGCTTGAGAAAATTAACAAAAAATGATTAGAATTTGGAATTTGGGTATATAATACTTTTCTTTTAATATTAAATCTATACCAAATAGAAACAAGTGTGTGCACTAGGATTTGTAGAAATGTAAAGAAATTACTACAGGAAACTGTGCTTGGCAAAGGTGAGATGACAGAGCTGCCTTCAGGAAGTAGCATTGCTACTGGGGTAA
The DNA here is from genome assembly GCA_004025045.1 of Sigmodon hispidus. Taxonomy (NCBI): domain Eukaryota; kingdom Metazoa; phylum Chordata; class Mammalia; order Rodentia; family Cricetidae; genus Sigmodon; species Sigmodon hispidus. The sequence goes on from PVIH01012861.1 coordinate 17,210, forward strand.
AGAAATGTACACATGTGTCAAGAGGTGCTCAACAGGTCTTCTGATGATACTATTGTAGGAAAAAAGAATAACCTTTTGGGTGTGTTTGCTGAAAACTGAACAGTATATGGTAGATGACAGCAGAAACACCATGCTTCATCTAAGGACTCAAGCAGATTCTGGACCAAAATTTTCTAGAAAAATGGGAACCTTGCCCTTCCCTGGCCAAGCATCCCAAGGGAATACACTTCAAACCCTGACATGGGGACAAAACACAGCCACTGCAGGCCACCTCCTGCCCAAACAACAATGGGCATCATCACACTGCGACTGCACAGGAACAGCCTGAGCTTCTGGACACACAGCTCTCTAAGAGACCCCAGGCTATGAAAGACTAAGAGTAGACCAAGAGCTGACCAAGAGTGAACTGAGGGAGCAATGGGAAGACGTCAGTACAAAAATACATACAGTAATACAAAGATCAGCAAGACACCACCAGAAGAAGCAGGTGGTTCTCCATCATCAAGACCCGAACATAGCAATGAAGAGGAAACAAAAGGAAATGATCTTGGAACCTTGAATAAGGATATACAAGGATAGAAAATGTGACTTCTTTATTCATAATAATAAAAAAAGAAAATTTTGATCCAAAAAAAAGAAAATGATCTTAAAAACAGCTTTATGAAGCAAATAGAAGCCTTTAAAGAGGATATAAAAAAACTTCCTTGAAGAAATAGAAGAAAATACAAACAAAAAATTGGAAAAGATGAACAAATCCCTGAAAGATAACAGAAGAACATACAAATGAAAAATTGGAAAAGTTGAACAAATCCCTGAAAGATAAAGAAAAAAAAAAAGAAAACAAACAGGTGAAAGAAACATTTGAGGAATTAAAAATTAAAATAGAAGCAATAAAGAAGGCACAAAGCTGAAAATGGAAAACCTGAAGAAAACACCTGGAACCACAGATTCAAGCATAATCAACAGAATACAAGAGATAGAAAAGAGAATCTCAGGAGTGGAAGATTCAAAAGCAGGAATAGATACATCAGTTAAAGAAAATACTAAAACCAAAAAAGTCATAACAACAAAGGTCCAGGAAATCTGGGATACCAGGTAAAGGCCAAATCTGAGAATAATTGGAATCAAAGAAGAATACCAGCTCAAAGCCACAGAAAATATATTCAACAAAATCATACAAGAAAACTTTCCCAACCTAAAGAAGGAAATACCTATAAAGATACAGGAAGCCTACAGAACACCAAATAGACTAGACCCACAAAAAAAAAAAATCTGCTGGCCATATAATAATCAGGCCACTAAACCTACAGAATAAAGAAAAAATACTACAAGCTGCAAAGGAAAAAGGCCAAATCACCTATAAAGGCAGATTCATCAGAATAACACTTGACTATTCAATGGAAACAATGAAATCAAGAAGGTCCTGGTCAGACATTATACAGAAACTAAAAGAGCATTGATGCCAACCTAGACTACTATACCCAGCAAAACCATCAATCAACATACATGGAGTAAACAAGATATTTCATGACAAAACCATTAAGGAATACCTATCCACAAATATAGCTCTACAAAAAGCCCTAGAGGGAAAACTCCAACCTAAGTAAACCAAAAACACCAGTGTAACCACAAATAATCAATAAGTCCACAGAAGAAAAGCCCCCCAAAAAAGGAAATACATACAAGCTACCACCAAAAATAACTGGAAATAACAATCAGTGGTCATTAATTTAATAGATTCAATTCACCTATGAAAAGACACACCCTAGCATGATGAATACAAAAACAGAAGCCATCCTTCTGCTGTATACAAGAAACACACTTCAACTTCAAAGACAGAAACAAGCTCAGAGTAAAGGGTTGGGAAAACACTTTCCAGTCAAGTGGTCCTAAGAAACAAGCTGGTGTAGTCATTCTAATAACTAACAAAATAGACTTTAAACTAAAATCAATAAAAAGAGACCAGGACAAACACTACTTATTCATTTCAGGAAAAATCCAATAACATGAAGTTTCAATTCTGAATATTTATGCCCCCAACACAAGGGCACCTACATATGTAAAAGAAACACTACTAAAGGTTAAACCTCATATCAAACCTGACACACTAATAGTGGGAGACTTCAATACCCCACTTTCACTCTTGGAGAGGTCAACCAGACAGAAACTCAACAAAGAAATAAGGGATCTAACAGAAGTTATGACCCAAATGGACTTAATAGATATATACCAAACATTCCACCCAAACAAAAAAATATATATACATATTTCTCAGCACCCCATGGAACTTTCTCTAAAACTGACCATATAGTAGGTCATAAAGCAAATATCAACAAATACAAAAAATGTGAGTAACTACTTGTACCATATCAAATCACGGTGGTCTAAAGTTAGAGTTCAACAACATCAAAAATCGCAGAAAGCCTACCAATTCATGGAAAATAAACATCACTCAACTGAAACACCTCTGGGTCAAGGAAGAAATTAAGAAAGAAATCAAATACTTCCTAGAATTTAACAAAAATGATAAACATCACTCAACTGAAACACCTCTGGGTCAAGGAAGAAATTAAGAAAGAAATCAAATACTTCCTAGAATTTAACAAAAATGAGTTCACGACACACTCAAACCACTATTGGGCATATACCCAAAGGACTCACATTCGTACTCCAAAGGCATTAGTTCAACTATGTTCATAGCAGCATTATTCGTAATAGCAAGAACCTGGAAACAACCTAGATGCCCCTCAACTGATGAATGTTGAACTGAGTGTTCAGCCACTCTGGAATGCAATATGACGGTTTCTCAGAAAATTGAGAATTAATCTCCCCAAGGACCCAACAATACCACTTCTGGGTGTATACCCTAAAGAGGCACATTCACATTCCAAAGGCATTAGCTCAACTATGTTCACAGCAGCATTATTTGTAATAGCAAGAACCTGGAAACAACCTAGATGTCCCTCAACTGAAGAATGGATTAACAAACTGTGGTACATTTACACAATGGAGTACTACTCAGCAGTTAAAAAAAAATTGATATCCTAAAATTTGCAGGCAAATGGATGGATTTGGAGAATATCCTCCTGAGCAAGATATCACAAGCCCACAAGCCCAGAAAGATAAACATGGGATGTACTCACTCATTATTGGACTTTAGACAAAAAGCAAAGAACACCCAAGCTCCAAACCACAACCCCTGAAAAGCTTGGGATCAGAAAGAACTTGAGGGAGGCATCCAGAGATTCCCTTAGGAAGAGAAAATAGAGAAGATCTCCTTAGTTAATTGGAAGCATATGGAGTTGCAACCAAGAAGAGTTGGGAACAAATTATTAGAAAAAGGGATTGATTGAATGAGAGGAGCAACAACAAGGAAGGAGAAAAAAAGAGATGGAGATCTTAATAAAGGAAGCCAATGTGGGGTTAGAAAAAGACCAGGTGCTAGGGTAACCTACAAGAACGCACAGGATGTCCCTGCCTAGGTCTCCAGCCAATTGTGAAGGTGTTGCCTAGACAGGACTTTCTCTATAATTAAATGAACAGTAAGCCCAAAGTGTCATCACAGAACTTACATCCAACAATGAATAGAGCTAGAGGCAGAGATACATGGCTGAGCACTGAGCTGAGATCCTGATCCAGCTGAGAGCAGGAGAGAAAAGTCTATATGAGCAAGGGAATAGGGATTATGAGGAAAATATGATGGCTGGCTGGAGCTCTGGGGAGCTCACTGAATTAAGAACAGTGCTACTGGGAAACCTTCAAGAAAAGGATAGGCAGCTCTCCACTGACGTGGGCAGTATGTGGAGCCTCCAGGGGAGGGATCAGACTGTGTTTCTGTGCACGGACTGGCACCTTGGAGCCCATTCCCTCCACAGGAACACCTAACCCAGTCATGACACTAGGATGGGGAAATCTGACCTGCCTGGAGTGGATGCTGAGCTGATCCACCTTGGGAGCTCTTGCCCTTCTCGGGGAGAGAATGGGAGGAGGGGGAGGAGGGAGGCTACTGCAGACAGGGAGGGATTTGAGGAGAAGGAAGAGAAAGCAAGGGGATACATGGGAAAAAAGACTTTCTCTTCTAAAAAAAAAATTTAAAAAAAAAAGAAAAATAGGAGCCTCTAAAATGTCAAAAAATATTAACAATGAGATACTTAACTTGATGGATTATCAAATATGTGGAGGAAATAGACTGCAGAGCAAAGGAGAAATGATCAGTCTTAAAGAGGTCCAGCTTAGGTGCCTAAGAGGAAAGGTCCTTTTGTCTGAGAGCAAAGGTCCTCCCTTGGAGACAGTTTCTGGTCTCACTACCAAGGAGATCAGACATACCATGTGACACAAAACAAGACACAAAGCCTACGGTTTGTAGAATACTTTGTTCACGGCAAATTAAAATAGCACATATTGAGCTCCTAGAGGAGAACATGACTAATTAGAAATGTGGGCACCAAGATGAATGAATAATAATCTCTAAACTTTATAAATATTATAAACCTTGGAGAAATATAATTGTGTACTGAAGAATAAAGACCTGTTTACGACTGATGCCTACAACAAAAATAATTTTGAAAAATCGAACAAAGTGAAGTATATTGATTCAGAAATGATAGAATCCAATTTGTTAATTAAAGCAAGGTATACTGAAAATGATTTAAAACTAAAGGGAATGTAAGGAGGATATTAGAAGAATTGGGGACAGAAACCATAGAATATGTAGTATGAAAAATCTATTTTCAATAAATGAAAAGTAGAGGTGGGACGGGGAAGGGACTTTGAATAAGGATCTACAAGGATAGAAAATATTATTATTTCATAATAATAAAAAGAAGAAAAGTAGAAAAAAAATATATCAGCTAGTTTTTAAGAAGGAAATCTTAAAATCTTCCAGTGACACTCACTATCCCAAATTACATTAAGCATAGTCCATTCATGCTGAACCAGTAAATTGTAGTTTTGAGAAAAGACATAAAACTTCAAGACTCAGTCATGGAGGAAAGTGTCACATCACCAACAGACAATAATGACTCGCCACAGCTCTCATGATACCTATGATACTCATGAGGTTCAATTGGCCTGGAAGGTCTTCTCAAATTAGGGTCCCTCTTGTTAAAGTAGTATCAGTGACTCTGATAGTCTTGAGAATCATAGTCCTAGGCTTATTTTGGATTTGGTATTCAAGGCATGTATGGAGTCAGAGATGAACAACGATCCACACTGAGGACTACGGTGGGTAGAAGTGACTAAAACTTGTGTGTAGGCACAAGCTTGAACCCCAGTATTGGGAGGCTGGGGCTGAAAGATGATTAAATTTCTGGCCAACTGAAACCCTGGAGCAAAATATAATAGCAATAGTAATTGATGGTGATCATGACCATGATGATAATGGAGTGATTGAAGAGAAGTTTCTTGATTTAAAAAAAAAAAAAAAAAAGAGGAGAGAAAAGGCGAGTACTTACAGGAAAAAAGAAGAAAACTCCTTGGGAAGGAGTGGAATGAAGAGGAATCAGCAGTGCAGATGCATTCAACAGCCGCCTCTGCCATCATAACTTTGCAAGTTACATCATCGAAACCAGACACCTACTGAGCCTATTTTACATCTCACCTGTCAATTTTTGATATTTAAAGATCCTTCTTATAAAATCCTGACCTTAGGAAGTCTTGCTGAATTGAAAGCTATTTTCACATTTAAATGTAAGCATTTCATAAAAAAGGGTTATTATGCATAGAAGACAGGGACATTTTGAAAGTATTATTTACTAAAATGAAATGTATGTTACTTACAGTTAACAGAGATGTTGGAAGAGAAATATTTCAAAAGACTTAAAATGCTCGCTCCCTCTAATTCTGGCTGCTCTTCAGACTCCTCCTTGAGCAAATCCTCCTTCTGTGGACTTGTACAGTCACAGAACCCAATCAAAGCTGTTTTCCTCAGATAAGAGGTAGCTGCATACAAACACACTTCTGAAATAATTGTTATATATATGAAGATAACATCTGAGGCCCAGGAAAGATCATATGCTGTACAGTCTTCTTCCTGGAACAAAAATTCAAAAGTACACATTAGAAAATCTAAATACATCCTGTCAGACTTAGAAACTAAATGTGTACTATGGTTGTAGCAAAAAAAAAAAAAAAAATGTTATGCAGTTGTTATAAAACAAATTAAAATGTACTTATTAAAACTTAGTTTGGGAAGGGTATATTTTATAAAATAAAACTTAGCTCAGAAATTTAAGTAACTAATATGTATATTAAGCAGCAAATATTCAGTTTCTTTAGCAATAAATGGATGACAAATTAATCTACTTTAGGAGGTTTGATTTATTCAAGGATATAATGCCTGAGGTTGCCCAAGTGGTTGTCCTGCAGATAGCCTCATAGCTATCAATATACTAACAGCATTAAGTGTTCTCAGAGAGCTAAGAAAACATTTTAATATTATATGAAGTTAGGAGGAAAAGTTGGAGAAAGTGGTATGGGAGTAGATGGATTTGATCAAAATAGGCTATTTACATGCATGAAGTTCTCATTAAATTAAAAGTATGTTATTCTGCATATTATATTGGAAAACAATTTTTTGGTGTGTGTAACTTTCATAGTTACAGATTACAAAAATATTACAACTTTCAGGACAAAATTTAAGAATGTGTCCCAAAACCCTATTGATAGGGAAAGGCTCATAGGAAGGTTCATAGAAAAAGAAATGAGGTGACTGGAGGAAAGTTAACTCAGGGCACAAATGGTTGCTATGGGAACCTGAGGACCTGAGTTCAGATCACTAGCACCCACATAAAATGCCTATATGTGGCAACATATGCCTTGGGATTATGATAGGGAAAGAGAATATCTCAGGGGCTCACTGACAAGTCAGCTTACCCATTCTGGAACTCCACATTCTGTGAGAACTCCACGTCTTAAAACATCAGATAGTGATAGATAAACATACTTGGCATTGACCTCTGGTCTACAGACACACATACAGAAGCACAGACACCCACAAACACCTCGCACACACACTGTGGATAAGGGGGCAGAAAGAGAGGAGATCATAGTATTTCACTAATTCATTTGTTTGAAAGAAACAGTAAAAATGCAGTTGAAATTCTATTTCTAAGAATGCCATTTCTTTATGCGAAAATCCTACTGTTGATGATACCACATACTTTTTACAGGATATAGGGAAATGAAGCCAGAGTGGACCTAGAGGCACCCTCCATGATGACTAGTGTTCCTAATTTCAGAATGTCCTGTGCAGACTGCTTTCAAGATAAAAAAATCAACAGCCTTACCCAGCTGTAGACCCTAAAAACTACAATACTAATCTGGTTAGACAAGACAAACCTATTTGAGCAATAGCAGCAGGACTCTTTGGTGGGTAACCAAACACTGTGATTTCATTTGAGGTCTATTGCACAGAACCAGGTACATGCCAAAAGTCTATAGCTGTGATAATCACAGACCATAAATAGGAATATACTAGTGATTTCTACTAAATGGACATGTTGCACAAAAGCCTTCTAAATTAGTAGACTAGTGCTTTGCTGCTCTTAACCTTGGACAATGTAGTGGTTGACTAAGAATGGCCTTTATAGGCAAATATATTTGAATGCTTGGTCATCAGTGAGTGGCATGACTTGAGAGGGATTAGGAAGTGTGGCCTTGTTGGAGAAAGTATGTCTTGCAGGGTGGGCTTCGAGGTTTTAGAAGCTCAAACCAGGTCCAGTGGCCCACTCTCTTCATGCTGCCTGCAGATCTGGCTATAGAACTCACATCTACTTCTCCAGCACCTTATCTGCATACATACTTCCATGCTCCCTGCCGTGTTGACAATGGACCAAACCTCTAAACTGTGAGCCAGGCCCAGTTCAACACTTTCCTTTATAAGAGCTGCAGTGGTCATGGCATTTCTTCACAGCAACAGAACATTGACTAAGGCAGACAAAGAGGTCTGTTTCACCTCTCACAGCAGTTAGTACAGAGTTTCATACCTGGTCAAATGGTGAGAATAAGTGAGAGTTGAGTGCTGAGCCCTAAACAGGATGTGAGTCAGTATAACCCCCTTGAAGGCTCAGTAAACATTGTAGAAAAGAGGGTGGGAAAGAATGCTGTGAATACACTATGTTCTAGGTAAGACATAGCTGTTGCAATCACAGAGGCACAGAAGCTATGCATACCTGCCTCATGCATGATTTTGAGACCACATCCCATCATTGCTGGCGCAGGGACTCATGAGTCCCTACCCCCACCAGAGAATCTATTGGCAGCTAATGATTTTCTTTAGTTATATAGCTACTGCTAAGTGACTCAAATCTAATAAACAACCTCTTGTTCATACAATAAACCCATGGTGTGGGGAGGGAATATGATTACTCCCTCAATGTTTGGGCCACTTTTGCATGAGACTCCCTTGCAAGCAGATTAGCTTGGTAGATCACGGGGTTTGTAGCTTTTTTGGTCGTTATCCTTCTTCTCTGGTAGCATGCAGAGTACCTTCCAGTAACATGAACACTAGCCATTGGGTAAAGCCTTTAGTAAGGCACCAGCTCATTCTCCAGACTCAATGAGATTTCTAAGTGTTGTCTTTAGGAACGGGGCCTTACATTCAGTTTGTGGAGAGCATCCAATAGCCTTGACAATAGCCTGAAATGTTTGGGGGCTTCAAAGGAAACTCTTTGGTCAACAATTCAATCAGATGTAACCCAACCCAAGCAACAAAGGTTTCACTTGGTGGAAAAACATGTCTACCTGGGGTATTGACTCCCCAATATTCAATGGTTTCATTTATATTTCCTTCATGCACAGATATGTTTCAAAAAGCTTCTATATATTTTATTTATATATTATGGTTCTCAATTTTGTGTTTTTATGAGTTTTACTGTGTTTCTTGTGTACTTTCTTTGGTTTGGTTGGTTGACTGGTTGGTTTGGGTTTATTTGCTTTCTAAAGAAAGAGAGGGAGAGAAGCGTGTGGAGCTGGGTGAGTAGGAAATAAAAAGAATCTGGGAGAAGCTGGGGAAGGGGAAAGCATAATCAGAATATATTGCATAGAAATCTTCAATTAAAACAAAAAAAGGAAAAGCAAACACAAAAAGAAAAAAAATGACATAGAATAGTAGGAAATCAGCAGAATTGGGAGGGGCAAGAGATAATAATTAGAATGTCTATGACCGCAGTATATTATATTCAGATATGAAATTGCCAAATAAAACAAAAATAAATTTAAAGACTACTTCAGTATTGTTTCTTAACTGTTAAAAATCAAAAATAAACTTAATGTTCAACAACAAAAAATGAAATGAGCAAAAACTTCTATACATGTTATCATAAATAATTTACAAATAAAAGAAACCACACACCAAAATTAACCAGACTCAAACTCAAAGGAAGTACTGATGCAGATGATGAAGACAGCTATGAGAGAGCATATAAGGCTAATTGTTTTTCTAATCCTAACTCTGTCATGGAGTGTGTGTTTTCTAGTGATAGGTAAGTGCACACAAATAGATTTGATAGTGAAAGCACAAAATACAAAATGTAATAGACATGATAATAAAGAAAAGTGTTTATGATAAATCATGAAGTTATGGTAAGTGAATATTTACTATTACATGTAATTAGAATCATTACAGATTTATAAACATCACATGATCAAGTATCACATCTAATTTTCATAAATGATAAGAATAATGCATGTTTCCAGTCAGGGTGTTACCTGATTCTGAAAGATACTTGTAAGGAAATCTCTCACTAGATCCATCAGTGTTTGCAAGCAGGCCATGTTCAACTTAGCAGCTTCCCCCAGCACCATCAAAGCCAGAGCTGAATCCAACCTGAATGGAGAACAAATGACAGAGAACTTAATAAAAAACAATAGTAATCAATTTTCATGAAAAAGCACTGATGCTAAAGGGAACGAAGGCTTGAATTATCAGGTTTCCTCATTGTCTGTATTGAAAGATTTTGATTGGTGTGAAATATAATAAACGCCTACAAAAAGAGTGACAATTTGGAAGGATTATGAATTTATGATACTAGACTGACAGGGTTGGCATAAGCCCTCTGCATCCTTCACATCTGTTCATAGGTCTTGCACAAGGCAGCATTCAAGGGTTATAGCTGTCCAAGAGCTATATATCAGGTCCTTACAAGAACTTCTCACTTCACTCTCTTGCAATTGATTCAATGGAAGAATGTTTTCTTTCCAAACTTATAGAACAATTAACAAAGCATCTAGGTAAACATTCCAAAAACTTAGTATTACTTTTTTTAAGTGACATACCTTGAAATAAAAATGTATAGTTCACAAAAAAATAATAAGATCATAGACCAACAGTAATAAAAACAGATTGGTACTGGCATAAAAAAAGACTTGTGGATCAATGGAATCAAATTGAAGACCCAGACATTAACCCACATACCTATGAACACTTGATTTTTGACAAAGAGGCCAAATATATTCAATAAAAGAAAGATAGTATCTTCAACAAATGGTGTTGGCATAACTGGGTAGTAGTATGTAGAAAAGTGAAAATAGATCCAAACCTATCACCCTGCACAAAACTTGAATCCAAGTGGATCAAAGACCTCAACATAAACCCAGCTGCATTGAACTTGCTAGAAAAGAAAGTGGAAAATACCCTCCAATGCATTAGCACAGGAGACCACTTCCTAAATACAGCACCAGTAGCACAGATACTAAGAACAACAATCAATAAGTGGGACCTCCTGAAACTGAGAAGCTTCTGTAAAGCCAAGGACACAGTCAATAGGACAAAACGACAACTTGCAGAATGAAAAAAGATTTTTACCAATCCTACAAGTGAAAGAGGACTGATTTCTAAAATATATAGAGAACTCAAGAAACTAGAGCCCAAACCCTTATAAACCCAATTAAAAAACGGGGTTCAGAACTAAAAGGGGAATTCTCAGCAGAAGAATTACAAATGGATGAAAGAAACTTGAAAAAGTGCTCAACATCTTTAGCCATCAGAGAAATGCAAATCAAAACAACTTTGAAATACCACCTTATACCTGTCAGAATGGCTAAGATTAAAAACACAGCTGACAGCCTATGCTGGAGAGGTTGCAGAGCAAGGGGAACACTCCTCCATTGTTGGTGGGAGTATAAGCTTGTTCGGCCACTCTGGAATGCAGTATGGCAGTTTCTCAGAAAACTGGGAATCAATCTCCCCAAGGATCCAGCAATACCACTACTGGGCATATACCCTAAAGACATACATTCACACCCCAAAAGCATTAGCTCAACTATGCTCATAGCAGCATTATTCATAATAGCAAGAACCTGGAAACAACCTAGAAGCCCCTCAGCTGAAGAATGGAGTAACAAACTGTGGTACATCTACACAATGGAGTAAGAAAAATGTAAGAAATTCTTTCTTCAGCAGTAAGAAAAAATGATATCCTAAAATTCACAGGCAAATGGATGGAACTAGAGAATATCCTCCTGAGTGAGGTATCACAAACCTAGAATGATAAGCAGGTGATGTACACACTCATTAGTGAACTTAAAAAAAAAAAAAAAAGTAAAGAACACCCAAGCTGCAAACAACAACCACTGAATAGCTTGGGATCTGAAAATTATTTTTAATGTAGTCTTCTGCTGTTCATTCGATCTCAATACTGTTCATTCTATACAATGGCATTGTTACATATTTTTTTTCTTGTCACTCTATTTTATTTTATTCTCTTACAAAATAGTCTTTTTTTTTCTATGTAAAATAAAAAAAGAAAACTAAAAAAAAATATAGCAAATGTAAAATTGATTGCCTATGGAGCTGCTTATTGCCTTGACTTTGGGTAGTTAATAAATATAACACCCATGGTGTTTAGCAAGTACATTTAAATTCCACTGCTGTGCTATTCAGATCATTGAGCTTAGTTCTGTCCTTCATCCTTTCCCTGTGAAAACACCCAACATGTTAAGTGAATCAAGCCAGGCTCAGAAAAACAAATATCCATATTTCCTTTTAATCAGAATCCAGATCCCCCCAAAAGGCATAAAGGTAGAGCAGCATGAAGTGGGTCCTCTATGGGAAAGCAATGGAAGCTGCAACGGTCTGAGAGTAAGCAATGTGAAGGTAGACATGATCAAAGTGCATTCTATGCTTGTGTAAAAACTTCAAAATGGAACCTGTTATTTCTTGCACTTAATAAATGCTAACAAATTAGGTTATAAAAATACAAAAGGAAAATGTCTTTTATGAAACAAAGATAATTCTAAAGACATAGGTAGAGTCTTCCTGGTCTGAAGGAGTCTTCACACTAATTATCCTACTTGATCTAAATTTGACAGCTTCCAACCCATTTAAGACTTTTTAGATACCTTTCTTTATAACATCATGGATTACAGAAACAGGTAAGCCTGAGAAAAATGCATGCATCTGATGTGGAATGTCTTTCTGTATGCTGTGAATTACTATTGGTTAATAAAGGGACTGTTTTGGTCTATGGCAAGGCAGCTTAGAGGCAGGTGAGAATTCCAAGCAGGAATAAAGGGGAAGAAGGGTGGGGTCAGGAGAGACATTACAGACTGTCACTAAGAAAGCAAGATGTAATAGAACTGTACAGGTACTGCCACAGAGCCACATGACAATACATATATTAATAAGAACGATTTAAGTTGTAAGAGCTCGTTGGTTATGAGCCTAAGTCATAAGCCAAACAGTTTGTAATTAATATACACATTTGAGTAATTATTTTACTCAGCTGCTAGACCAGGTGAGAAAGATTCCTCCAGGCTGCAGGCCAGTCGATTCAGAAAGTTCTGACTACATGCATTCCCTTTCTTGTTTGTTTAACTGTAACTAACACCTTTGCTGGCATACTGCATTGTTTTTGCAATTCTTCCTTTTTTAATTTATTTCTTAAGTGTTTTGGCACTAAACCTCACTGTGTCAGGACCCAACTATCATCTGCTTAAAGGAGCAGGAGTTTCCTTCAAGATAGCAAACTGCTTGGCACGGACTGTCACCGCAATATGGAATGTTGTGTATCTTGGATGGAATATCTGAGTGGATTTGCCAAAAATGGCAGATCTATATCAAAATTACTGAGATATAACTTCCATACAATATATCTCAATACATTTGACTTAAAGTTAATTCTTTGTGTCCTTGAACAGTGAAAGCCCCAATGATATTGATTTGGCCAAAGAGATAAAAACAAAATGATATCACCAGTTGTGGTGATGCACACCTGAAATCCCACCTCTTGACAGCTGAGGCAGGAGGAATGTAAGCCCTGAGCTCATCCAGGCTCTATGATGACACTGTTCCAAGACAAAACACAAAAGGAGACACACAAAGAGAGACTCCTAGGTAAGCTATTATTCTTCTGATTAATTTTTTTAAATAGTAGATTTAAGGGAAAAAAGTCTTCTTGATGGATCCCCATCCTCCTGCCTAGAATACATACTAATACCAGAATTTGAATTTCCACATTATAGTAACAACAGTGTAAGTCACATGTTAAGGATGTCAGAACAAGAATCAGGAGGACCTAGGCACCTACCTCATAGCGCGTTTCTGTCCTGTGCAATACCGGAAGCCCCACCTGGTTACCCAAGTGTAGCTGAATTTCTCTAACACAGAGAAGACCAAATCCCAACCAATACACCTAACATACTATGTGCAAACATGCACTTCTGAGTCAGAAATACTGCAAAGAACCCTAGCTCTGTTACTTAAAAGTATATGCTTTTGAATATGAGGTGCGTTCCCCCTCAGTCACTTCTCCCTAGCTTGGTCTTAATTAGTTGGCTAGGTAAATAAATTAGTAGCAAAATCTGGTAGTCATGGTTCATCACCAACTTGAAACGACTGACTTTGAGCTGAATTGAATTACTATTTCTCCAATGCTAAAAGGTAAAGAGTTGGTTAATTTTCTCTGTAAAGTCTTGGAGTCCCGTGACCTCCAAGTCAGTCCTCACACTCACCACGCATGCTCCATAGGAAAGTCGAGGCCCATGGAAGACAGAGTTCAGAAGCTTCTGACACCCTGCCCCAGCCATGAAGAGAGCCTGCTCTGTAGCCTCTTTTGTCAGGAAAGCTGTATCTAAAGTAGAGCACACTCACTGAACTGTGGATTGAAAACTATCTCCGTGCCAGCCACTTGCGGCAGAAAAAAAAAAAAAAAAAAAAAAAAATGCTGCCTCACTAGAAACACACTATTTTCAGTTGATGCTGCATACTGCAATACCTTCCATAAGCAAAACTGTTTCTGCCAAAAGTTAGAATAAATGCATCATGACATGTGAACTGAAAATTGTTCAAAGTCAAAATTGAAAATGAAGGCACACAGAGGGAGGAGGCTGGAGCTGCAACAGGCTGAACAGTCTAATGCACCACTACCTCCTTCTCAGATACATCAAAATGCAGAAAAAGTTCCGTTATCAGCAACTTGATTTCACAAAGCTCTGATGCTACACAGGTACTAAGCAAGGTTTAGCAGGTATTGTGCATTTCCCCTAATTGTGTAAACAAAGAGCTTCACAATTATTTACACTCACACACATCTGTAAGGAAGTGAGACCATCAGCATCTGGAAGAGTTCTGACTTCTCCTCGAAGCTTCATTCTCAATGAACGAGCTGCCATTTTGGGAAAATAAAACTAAACTGTCTCCAGTTAGTAACATTCAGAGAGGTCATTCCAAACTTGCTATAAATATTTCAGAAAACACTGACTATATCAAAATTTGTACAACCTTGAAAACTAATAACAAGAAAAGGTTACATACAGCAACACAGAGACAGCGCAAGCCATAAAATCAGTGGGCTGGATTATCAGAAGCACTAAGGAATCCCCAGTCTCAACACTGGGAAACACAGCAGCCTGTGTTCCTAAGAAAACTCAATGAAAAACATTATAGAGAAAAATAATTACGTTTATTTTCAGTTTGTCCTGTGAGTCACAGAATCAGGGGAAAATACAGATAATCTTAGAATACTAAATTTAAATGTATCCAGAATCTTAATACTGTTCTTCATTTTACCTTTATGTCTTCATCTTCCTTCAGATTTAGCAAGATTCAAATGATAAAAGATCCTTGTGTGGGGAGGAAGAAGAAGAGGTACCATCAAGGTACAGGGTGGGTTTCACTGAGACTGAGGATGCACAGAAGTCCTTGGGGATCACAATGGCAGGCTCACTGTCTTAAACTACTTAAAACCACTGTGCTAAAACTTGACGTTAACATCTATGAACACCAATATCTTAGCTTAAAATGTCTAATTTTCTGGGTTTCTTCTCATTTGGGGATAAATAAAGAAAACTGGACACGCAGATACCCTTGGGACTGGTGAAAATATATATTATGACAAGGGTTTTATTTTTTAAATAAATAAATAAAAATAAGAGCACAATCTGATTCCTCAGAGAAGACCGTAAATCTTAAAAATATCTTTTACTGAGGCTCAAGAACTTGGCTTAGTGGAAAAGGTACTGGCCACACAAATATGAGTATCTGAATTCTAATCCCCCAAATCCATGTAAAGATGAATGCAACTCGAACACATTCATAATCCCAGGGCTGCCCTGACAAGATGGAAGGCAGGACCAGGAGACTACCCAAAAGCATGCATAATTTAATGCAAACATATCACTGATCCTTTAAGTACAAAGTAGCAATTTTTTAAATAATTAGGGCACTGTCGGGGAGCGATGGCTCCTGTTTCCCAGGCACATCACCACTGATTCCTCCTGTCAGTCCCCACAGCCACTTTCTGCTGTCTGTGTGGCTAATGGCAGTGAATCCAGCCAACAGGATCCTCCGTTTCTGTTCTTAGTGGTTTTCCAATATCATGTAAGTTGTGCAACACTGACTAGGGCCCCTGTGTCACAGAAAGCCATTCCTTAGTAAATACTGTCAAACCCAAGAGGGATGCAATCACATTTATGTTGCAATCTTGGCAGCATATCACAAGTGACACATTACAGAGGGGAAAGATTTATATCCAAGAGGCCAGTTAGGAAATGACAGTAGCAATAGATGCTAAACTTTTATAACAAAGCTGTGAAAGTAGGATAGTGAGAGACAAGTGTGGATTGCAACAGATGTATTTACAGCCCAGTCAGACATTAGATTAGGAGAGGGAGGTGGGGGAGAGGCAGAGGTGCGCAGATTTCTATGAGTTTGAGGTCAGCTTGGTATCCATAGTGAATTCCAAGCTAGACAAGGCTATATAGTGAGACTGTCTCAGAGAGAGAGAGAGAGAGAGAGAGAGAGAGAGAGAGAGAGAAGAAAGGGAGGGGCAGAGAGGGGAGGAACCAATTTGGTTAATTTATGAGGAGGTGCACTGAAGTAAAACCTCAACCAGCCAGAAGCTAGCTGAGGAAAACTAGTTCAACTTTGAGTTAGAAGAACATAAAGTATTTCTTTAAACCTTATTTAAGCCTCTCAGAAACTTTTTAAGAAGCCCACAAAACAATAAGCATATAAGTAACATTATGGAGGCTGAGCAGGATGTATTTATGTATAATATATGTTTTATGTATATACGCACACATATGTAACAACAATTAAAGGGGTCCTAATTTGAAGGGAGAAAGGGTTTATTTACATGGGAGGATTCAGAGGGAGAAAGGGAAGGGAGAAGATGGGAAATGGATGCCCTTTTTCCTCTAAATGTTACCGAACTGGCTCATAGTGTTGTGTGACTCACTGAAAATGGGACAGGTAGAAAGAGGGTCCAAAACGTAGGTCTCTGGATTGAGGTTGAATGTTTTCTTCACTGAACGATGATGTGGTGATACATATGTACATAAATACATAAAAGTAATTTGTATTTCTTTCTCTAGCAGACTAAATGCTTACAGTGTGGAAGATCTATAGGTCTTTGAAGAATAGGATGTGAATCAAGAAGAATCAAGAAAATAGAAACCTGAGTATTCACACAGCCACCTCAACTCATGGAGACCGAGGGGAGACTGAACCATGACTTTTGTTTAAATGCTTCCAAAGAGACTTGCCATGAACCCTGCAGTTACCAGAGCAGAGAATACAGACAGACAAGGGGTAGCAGTGATCTAGCTGAAACATGCAGGGTATACAGGCCCCAAGCACCTCATTCTTTGTTTTAATATACACACAAATACCCTAAAGTCTGCAAAACATTTGCCACATTGATACAGTTTTAAATCATCTAGCTTTTTTATTTTTTAAATAAAAGCAAGGGACACAATAAACAGGCTATTTTGCTTTGGGTGATGGGATTTTATGATGGTGTTCTGCTGAAATGTCATGCTACACTTCTCGCCAATTTTATTGTCTTATTGTCTTTGAGGGGTGGATGGGGGTGAGATAGGTGTTGAGTGGGAGGAGGGGAGAGAAGGGGAACAGTAGTTAGGATGTTAAAAAAAAATTTTAAATTAAAAAAGTTTTTAAACAAATAAAAAGATCTCATGGATCCTAACCCTATTCATTTTTATACTCAAAAACTCCTGGTTTTTTATGTTATAGTCTAAAACTGGGGTTATAAGATTACCTTCTTAAAATGAAAAAATACAAAACACAGTATCAAAACAATTTGTCAATATTCAAACAATTGTTGTGTCCTTTCTACTTGCAGTGACTGGTGACCCCTTGAGCAGTTTACTCCCCTGCTCTTCTGCTCTGTGCATTACTCCCACCTGATGTGATCTTTCTCACATCTGCCCAGAAAAAAGAAATAAAGATTCAGATGACCCAAGCAGTTATCAGGTGACAGTGCAGTGATATCCTGGGAAATGCTCTGTACTAAGAACACTCAGAATCTTGTTCTAGTCTCTGACAAACACATTAAACAACTTCAGTTTCATGTTAAAAAATAGCAAGAGTTTGTATTATCTCTAACCTAAAATCCATGAAGTAGTGATCTAAAATAGCTGCTTCTTAAAGGCCTGTTGACAACTTTTTCCATAAATAGCAAATTGATTAAATGTGTGTTGATATAATGACATTTGAAATGGTTAGACAAGTAATACAAGGCTGAGACAGGAGAAATAACCAGAGATTCGAGGCCAGCCTAGACTGCACAGTAAGTTCAAATCTAAACTAAACTACTTGGGACTCTGTCAAAGAAAGACAGAGGAAAACAGAAGAAGGGAGAGGGAGAGAGAGAGAGAGAGAGAGAGAGAGAGAGAGAGAGAACTCAGAGGTGGAGAAAAAGGTGTGCATCTGATGAATTAAAGTCTAAAATAAAGAAAGAACACAAATAACTCAAGATCAAGGAAACATATAACCTAAAAGACAAAGGCCCTGACTTGACAGTTCTTTGGTTTTTCTGGGGGATTTCTTTGGTGGGGGGGGGTTGGTTTGGGGTTTTTTTTTTTTTTTTTTTTGGTTTTAGTTTTGGTTTTTCAGGATAGGGTTTCTCAGTATAGCTAGCTGTTACTATCCTGGGCCTTTGTAGACCATGCTGGCCCTGATTTGTCTCCCTCTATCTCCTGAGCCTGGGATTATAGGTGTGTCACCACCATCTGGCTAACTCAATAGTTCTTAAAGGAAACCACACAACTCACAGTTATGTGAACAATGTTTCACTTCACTAATAGTCAGGGTAATGAAAATTGAAGCCACGGTGAAATCTCACCACCCACCTGTTACTGTGGGTGTGTACAGTGAGAAGGACAGTTACTGTGAGGGATGAGGAAAAAGCCCCTGGGTAGATTAGAATGTAAGCAAAGCCACGTTGGGAAAGACATGAAAAGACCTCAAAAAATTGTGAATAGGATGCCCTGGGACCCAGAAATCTCCCATCTGATTAAGCATCTTTAGGAACTGTAATCAGGATGTTGAGTAAATAGATGGCTTTCCTCAGTATAGCTAGCATTTTAAATGTGGTATGTGCACACATGGAATGCTATTCAACCTTCAGTAGCAAGAGAAAATTCAACCTAAGCATTGACAAATAAATAAGGGTTATTTTTGTTCATTTTGGTTTTTGTTATTTGTGGAGATAGACTGTATATTTAATAAAATTAGTCTGGAATACCAAAGAACAGAATTACCCACAATCAAGCCTTGAAGGTCAGGAAGTAATGGCCCACGCCTTTAATCCCATCACTCAGGAGACAGAGATCTTTCTAGATTTCTGTGAATTCAAGGCCTAATAGCCAAGCAGTAATAGCTCACACCTTTAATCCTAACTCTAGGATTCTGATACAGAGCTAAACCAGAAAGTAAAACAGCTAGGCAGGAAAAGATCTATAAGGCAAGTGAAGGCAGACATTGAGCATTCTGTAGAAGCCAGGCTGAGAATCCTTGAAGATGACATTTATCCTGTTCAGTCTGAGAAGTTGGCCAGGTGAGAATTGACTGTGATCTGTTTCCTTTCTGATATTCCAGCTTTTCCCCAATGTCTAGCTCTTGGTTTTCATTATATACCACCTAGAATTTGTGTAATAGTTGTTGTTTTGGTTTGGTTTGGTTTGGTTTGGTTTGGTTTGGTTTGGTTTGGTTTGGTTTGGTTTGGTTTTGGAGACAAGGTTTCTCTGTGTAGCCCTGGTTGTCCTAGAACTCACTCTGTGGACCAAGCTGGCCTCTCACTCGGAGATATACCAGCCTCTGCCTCCTAAGTACTGAGATTAAAGATATATACCATCATTGCCTGACAAAGGAATGCATTTTAAATGTGGTATGTGCACACATGGAATGCTATTCAACCTTCAGTTTAGAGGGGGAAAGTCTTGCCTTTAGTGACAACATGAAAATGTCATGCTATGTGAATAGGACTAGCAAAGAAAGATAAATATTGTATGGTCTTACATGTGAAATCCAAATTCTTAAAAGTCTAATGAGAAGGTAATTGAAGACTTGGAAGAAAAACAGTATACAGAAAGAGGAAATGGATGACATTCTAGAGATCCACATAATATGGTAACCATAAACAATGCACTGCATATTCAGAATTTTAAAAGCAATAGGTTTTAGTATTCTCACCAAGAATAAACAAGTATGAGAGGAGATAAGTATGTCAGCTTGAGTTAGTCATTCCACAGAGTATGCATACACACACACACACACACACACACACACACACACACAGCAAGCAGCACACTGAATTCCACAAATATAGGTAATTAGTGCTGGTCAATCTATAAAAGCTATAGTCTTCCATCCACTGCACCCAGCCTGCTTTTGTAGGACATCTATGCTCCTTCTTAAATTATTAACACATGGACTAGAAGAAGCTAACCCTTACAGAGATTCTACTTTTTGTATATCTCTTTGAGAAGCACAGAGAAATAGAATCAGTACATTTCTTTCAAATATATAATAGAAAACTTCATTTCTGGGGTCTAATGACATGAGAAGTAAAAAAAAATGTTTAAAATACAGAAATGAATTTCTTATCGGTAACACATTTCATTTAATATAGACAAACAACACAGAGCATCCAGCAACAATTCACTGATATAATCCATATAAAATACGCACATCGCCTTTGTCTTCAGAGCTGAGACCGTAAAGTGTCAACTGAGCCGTGATTAACATTTCAGTGCAAAGGTCTCTCTGAGTTGCTCTGGATTTATAGAATTGCCCTTACCAGCATTTCGTCTGAAGCTGCATTTTGTGGATGAGAAGATGCTCGAGCACTTTGTTCAGCTGAGGACTGTTGTTCTGAACACAAGTCCAGGCAGCCACACAGTGCCAAAGCAGATGGTTGACTTCATAGCCTTCCTCGGTCAGTTCCAGCTGCTCCTGGAATTACAACATGGAGTTAGAGCTGCCAAAGAGTTCTTTAACTTGCACAAACTTGAAAATATATTTTTAATATAAAAGAGCAAAATGGATATTCACTTATATTTTATGTTTTACTAAGTGAAGTAATTTGTAAGTATTTTTATTAGGTATGTATACTTGAGACAAGCTTTATATTTTTATAACAAATATGTGTACTTATCACATAAGTTTATTTTTTGACACAAATCCATGGGCTCAGTGAATTAGTCTACAATAAAACACAATTCCCAGATCTTCTGGAGAACCACAATTAGATACACGGTTCTCAGACTCTGTGTCTCCCTTCTTCACAATAGATGACCAGAAGGCAACAGGGAACTTTGAAACAAAAATCTAGTGGCAAACTGAGCTCTGAAAAGCGGCTTTCTCTACTTACCAGCCAAATACATGTCATATAGAACATGGCCGATGACTGTTAAGCAACTATCATATACAAGGAAGCTTTTGTTTGTTATCTCCAAGTGTTTCCTGCCAGTTTCATTACATAATTGGTCTGTTACAGTAATCTGCATTCCATAACAATGGAGCATTCTCATTTTTTATTTTGTTTACTTATTTAGCCAAAGGTACACACTTTGTACTCTGATCACTGGCAGTTCATATTCTGTACTATTAGGAAACACTTTTCATCTAAAAAGCCCTATTTGTCTTCAGTTACTATGTAAAATATCATAGCTAAATTTAAAGATAGTTTTCATGTTGAGTCCTCTTAAAAAGCTAGAGGTTCATATAAAATTTCAAATTAAAGCCTCTTAAGTTTCTAGTAAAATTTTAGTTATGATCTTTGGAAGTGTATTGATTCTTTTTCTGTTAGGGATAGTTAGATACTGGAGAGAACTGCCAGAGTAAAGGTCTGCAGAAGCTCACTGGGCCTGGGAGCGGTAATTCAGAAAAGGAACCATAACCGAAGTCATGTTTGGAGTGTTACAATATTCCACAGGGAAGCTATCTTCTGAGATAATGTAAAGCATTGAACTGAGACATGCTGACTTTGGTAAATGCACATATAACTCAATTTTCTGCTTTATGGTGGAGCCCATTCAAAAAGTAAAAGCCATATAAATGAAATTGTCTCAATAGCCCTAGGTGTTTAGACTCGCATGTCTGACAGTCCTCAAGTTTCAGACATAAACACAGATATAGATCTGTTTTGATTCTCTGAGATGGTCTGATCAATTAAAGTAAAATAATACTTTCCTAAATCACAGATTCTGTATGGCTACAAAGACTATTAAGTTAGGTAATATGTGTGTGTGCATGAGTACGTGAGTGTGTGTGTGTGTGTGTGTGTGTGTGTGTGTGTGTGTGCTAATACATGATAAAGAAACTTAGGTGGTAGGTTGTATGACCAAAACCTGTGGTCCCAGAATAAGAAAGACTGCAGCAGGAGAATGGCAAACTTGAGATTATCTTTAGGAAATTTGGGGGGATACTGGTCTCAAAAAAAAAGGTCTAAAAAGATAGTATTTAGGATTATAAACAAGGTGTATGTTTTATTTCAATTTTATATAATGCCATTTTCACACATCATTAAGAATAAGGAAAGGCAGCCTCTGCTGTCAACACCTCATATGACATCAAGTCACTTTGTTCTACAGGACGTAAGCACAAACTTCATGCCTCAGACAATCCATCAAAACCATGATTTTTTTAAAAGTCATTTAACAATTTCCATTCTTAAGCACAGATAAAAAAAAACAAAGCCACTGTGTCACCCATGAAATATCCAGTCAGAACCAACCCTACTTATTAATAGATTCTAAAGAGAACTTCTTCTTCCTCAGGCTCCCCTTGATCTTTCAGAGGTCTAAATGCTGTAAAAAATGCACCTAAGTCTCTCCTGCTGAAGCATTCAGCAGCTCCTATGAAAGCTCAGGCTCCTTTCCTCTATCCCTCAACCAAGGACTAAATCCCATTGTCTCTAACAAACACGTGCTCCTCCTCTTGACCTTTGGCTTAATGGCCTTGGCATTATCAAAAGAAAAGACTTAATGTAATAATGATAATCACATGATTCAACCCAGCACAAACCAGGAAAGAGCAGCCCTGACAGTTATTATATGCCACAAAGTCTGTTGTCTTTATGCCAAATCGGTCTAATATAGTTGGGAGAAAAATGATAAATGCTGCAGAGATTAACAAGTATTTGAAAGCATTGCAATGCTCCAGCAAAATGATTATATACACATTCAATCTTATAAAAATTAAAACATACTTGATTGTTTTATAATTCTCTATTATTCCACTTTGCAAATTGTCAAGCTGTGATGGCTTTGAAATAGAAAAGGGGTGGGACTGGGAGGTTGTTCAACCAGTGAAATGTCTGCGACACAGAATGAGGACCTGAGTTTGGATCCTCAGCAATCAACAAAGCTGACTATAATGGTGCTCATCAGTAACCTCAGTAACGGGACATAGGTGGAGGCAAGAAGATACCAGCTACTAATCTCTGCCTTTCAGGAACACATGGACACACACTTGTATACCTGTGAGCATGTATACAAACACATACCCCCCCCCCAAAAAAAGACAAAATTGAAGAGTGACTTTATTGCATGATAATTTGATAAGCCCAGAATTTAGTGACTTTAGAGAATCGTTTTCCATCTCTCTCTGCTTGCCTGACTACATCCTTCTTTCTTCTTCTTTTTTTTTCTATTTCTTTTTCTTTAACCACTTCCTGTGATTTCTCCATAACCCTCGATTGCTACCCAGCTTCTGTCATCTGCACCTTGTATAGTGCCGGCTGTGAGAAGCCCACCTACCCAAGTGCATTGATTTACTGGGAATTCAGATAACTCCAACATCTCGGCATTTCTGAGTCTATAAGAACCTTTGAGCAGTCGCCTTTGATCAGGGTCTTTACAACAGGGATGAGCTTAGAAGTGTGAACTCTGTTGTGACTGTTCAGGTGAAATATTTTGAGTTTCATCCTGTTTTCAGTCATTTTGGGGGTCAGTGACATTGCCATGAAAAGACCACTTAAGACAAATGTGTCACCCAAATAATACTATGAACCACTGAATGCTGCTCCTAATCTTTAAAAGTACGAGTCTCATTAGGAAGCTGCTCTTAGTATCACTTACTTTCATGGCAGAACAGAGTCCCAGATTTTGATCCCTCTCTTTGCTTTCTGAGCATGTGATGTGTGAGAGCTAAGACTGCTAATCACATTGGAATATAAAGTCAGTGTATCCACTACTTTTCAGGAAACTATTTGTACTTTAGATAACACTGTTTAATAAAGGATCTACTCCATTTTAGCTGAGTTTAAAGTCCAAAGAACTGTATTATTATTATGATGTGACAGCTGTACTCAGAAAATTCAGCTCTGCCACTGAGCAGAGAACAAAAATTCCATCCTGCAATTGGGTTCTACAATTGTAAGGCTAACAAGAATGTATCATTTGTCAAAGTTGGTGGAAACTATGGGTCTGACTCACTTAAAAGGACATTAAAACAAGAAACTGTGTCCAGTGGCAAGGAAAGGAAGGTTTCTATTTGTAGGCAAAACCAAAATACATATTGTGTATCTTTTGTAAATTCTACAGAATTTTTAAAGCATTTCTAGCATTGGTTGTACAACAAATCCAGCAACTGCTTTTACCCCATTTCTATAAGCATTAAACATAAAATATCCTACAATGGCTGGCCTAGGCTGTGAATGGACCCTTTGGTATAATCAGAAGATAAGAGATGATGGATAGATCAATAAATCCTGGGCTATAATATAGCATCAATAAGAACGGGAGAGAAAATGGCCACTGCTGTAGCTTTTACATTCTATTGCCTCTTTTTTTCCTCTTTCATTCCCCAAAGTAGGGAATGAAATGGGTATCGAATGGGCAGATGCTCAACTGAACTGGAGAGGCTGGCTTAGAAATGCCACACTGGAGAAATTGGATAGAAACTGGGGAACTTTAGGGCTTACAATCACACCATGAATCAGTGCTGATTAGGCGAGCGGTGATTTAGGAGCGCTGAGGCTCCACTATCCTTTATAGTCTTTATATTATGAAGTAATTGGAGAAGAAAAAGAAAAGCAATAAACCTGACAGCCCCAAATGTGTTATAGTCCCCTCAGAGAATCACAGAGATAGAGCTGAAATAGAATTTAGGTCCTTTGTTCTACAAAGTGGAAATGGTACAAGAAGGCTCAGTGTCTGCGCATGTCACTCCCAGCAGATGTATTCATTCAATGAGCTGGTGGCTTTGCCCCTTCCGGCAGCGCACTTCTGTTGCTTCCAAGTGTGGAAACAGATTTGTTCTTTAAGAGCATCAGCATGGAAACTAACAGTGGCCTCACCTAAGTCAGAGCATCTGTGTAGCATGTAGATGGTGCAGCACCTTATTCTGAGATACAACACTCCAACCACTAAATTCCCTCAGTGAAGTCACTGCCTCTGCTGAAAGCCATTGTGAACTGCCTAGGTTAAGGTGAATACTTAAATATATTTTTAATTATTGATGTCTCTGTTTTTGTATCTTTTCATTCACAAAGTACAATCTTTTATTTATTCGGTGAAGGCAGATAGTTCAATGATGATGATAATTCTAATGGGGTAATGACAATCCTGATCGTGAACATGAGCAGACCTTTTTTATACAAATGAGCAGTGATCTAGGGAAAGCTAAACAGACTAAATAGACTCCTCTACATCATACACAGTGGCCAAGTAGGTCATTACTCTTTAGAATCAATGTTCTTTTCAGCTTAATATCTTATTTCAGGAATCTTTGTCATCAAAGCACATTTTAAACACTAAAATAAAATACCTCTTTTTACATGACACAATTTGTGTTTATTACTAATTATAAAATAGTTCAAATTACTTAGCAAACATCACTCTTTATATAGATGATTTATCACTGATAAGAGACAAATACTTAAGGCTTAAAAATTACAAATGTATATGATAAGATTCTTTCCTCATCTGTTAAATTTAGTTAATGTTTGAAAGGCACTAAAGGGAGTGTGGGAAGACCATGAGGTTACTCATAAATAAAGCTATTTTTAAAAGAAATTTTCACAAATATCCGACTAATAAAATTATTGAAATTATTTATCCAGGTTGGTGAGAGGGCTCAGCGGGTGAAGTATTTGCTGCAAAAGTGTGAGAACCAGAGTGTGCATTCACAGCACACACCAAGTGTGAGAACCAGAGTGTGGATTCACAGCACACACCAAGTGTGAGAACCAGAGTATGAATCCACAGCACACACCAAGTGTGAAAACCAGAGTGTGGATCCACAGCACACACCAAGTGTGAAAACCCAGAGTGTGGATTCACAGCACACACCAAGTGTGAGAACCAGAGTGTGGATTCACAGCACACACCAAGTGTGAGAACCAGAGTGTGCATTCACAGCACACACCAAGTGTGAAAACCCAGAGTGTGCATTCACAGCACACACCAAGTGTGAGAACCAGAGTGTGCATTCACAGCACACTAAGTGTGAGAACTAGAATGTGAATCCACAGCACACAGCAAGTGTGAGAACCCAGAGTGTGGAGCCACAGCACACACATAAAATCTGGGCTGCTCAGCTCTTTGGAATTGAAGATGGGATCTCAGAGCAAGCTGACTAGCTAGTCCAGACAGCTAGTCCATCCATCCCTATCTCCAGGATCAGGGAAAAACCGCATAGGTCAAGAGAGTCCAGAGCAAATCAAAGAAGTTTTCAAAATCTACCTCTGGCCTCCCCATCCACATGAACACATATGCATGCACACTGTACATATGTATTCCAACACACATGCAAATCTAAGTAAACATAGGCATGCACACTGCACACACAAGAAAAATACATGATATTTTTCATTTTTGAGAAATTAAAAAAAAATAAATTTTTCATTTGTGAGCTATAAAACTTAAAATAATGAAAAAAATCTCACAGTTCTCACATTATTTTTCAAGAATTTTAAGTAAAAGAAATAGATTATTACAGAAGAGACTGAAGTTTGTCCTTTGAAAAACATCTGTCTTATAACAATTACATGGCTCACTGAACTTGTGCTTGTATAATTATTGTTTATTGCATAATTCTTGAACTCACAGAGATCTGCCTGCTTCTGTCTCCCTTGTGCTGATATTAAAGGCATGCAATTCCATGCTTAGACAATATGAGCTTTGGGGAAGTTTCAATGGCACATTAAATGATTTCCCATGAACCATGGAGAATGTGACATATCACATTTGTTTCATGACCAGGCTGTACTTTACACCCTTCCCCTAAATGAAATAGAATATGCTAAAATGTTAACCTATGAATCTAAGCCATGCTAGTATTTGTTGTTAAATGGCTGAGATGGGACCTGTGAGGAAGACGGGTTATACCATTGTGCCGCTCAAAGAAGCAATGGGTCACGTTGGTGGCCCATTCCTCATCTAGCAATTTATGATCCAGGATTTGTGCATAAGCAAGAGTATGTGCTAGTCTCTCTACCCCACCTCCCCAGCTGAGCTCAGCTTCAGCGGTGTCTGCTGGATTGCGGAAATGAGCATGTAATCATAGTAATTTTATCTTATAGATATACAGCAGAGCATACCCACCATATCTGGTTACCTACCAGATCAGAATATTCGTCTTTCACTCCACCTGTACTTCCCACAGCTGTTTCAGAATGGAGTTCTCTTTTACATATAATTTCCGATGTTTTCAGAATGAACTGCACATTTGAGAAGATGTTTGGATATTTGTGGTAGGATACTTCAGAGAAATAAAGAGCTGTTGGAAGAAAAACCATTCATGAGAAATATCCTATTACAACCTTGCATTGTGTTCCATTTGTCTATTAAGTTCAGTACTCAATGCCCTAACTAGTTAAGATTTATAATGGTATGTGTGTCCTCTAGTGGTGAGGAAGAAAACTACATCTTAAATCAATCACATTAGAGGTTTTATAATTCAGAGCAGCTTTGTGGGATGGTTGAACATACAATTAAATAATATATTCTCCCTTTCTCAGTAGCCATTAATTATAAGTATCACCCCATTTAGGAGTAGAACCCTATAAGATTTCTCCAGTGGTCAGCCCAAAACACATACACACCTGAGCAACACTTAATGGAATCAACATGCTCTATCAAGATACACATGGACATAGATGTAATTAAAGAAGAATGAATTTGAAAAGGGGTCTGGAAAATTTGAGGGGGAGAGAATGATGTAAATATAGTATTCACCTATGAAATTCTTAAAATTTTTCATTAAAACATGTATATGGTTTAACATATTGTATATATTATATATTATAATATATACTTACTTGTTATATGTGGCATATATCAAAACATACATATGGTTACCATTCAGTTTTCTTCATGAATGAGCTCCCTGATCGATTATCCAATCTCAAGTGGTCAGCCCTAAACACCTTTACATATAAACAACATGAAATGGATTTGGGGGGGTATATGGATTGTGACAGCCCAGCACACGCTCAGGTATTCTTAGTTGTATCAATCACCTGTATCCTACTCTTCACTTTTTTGTGACAGCCAAGTTCACCATCACATTTTACCAAATCTTGACCATATTAGCCAATATAAAAGCATCAACTTCTTCCTGATTCCTCCCTTTCCTACACATGCAACCTAGAACCAATTAACCAAAATTAACTACTCTGTCATATGACATCCTCATTGCAGACATTTACATTTCCAATATCCAGTCCTCCACAATCCCTTCTTTCCAGTGTATAAGCGTATGCATATCATGGTGAGTTGAATTGCAGTGCAAATGACATTTCTTCCCAATCAGAACAATTTAAAGGACATTGCTCTGCTTTATGTAGCTAAAATATTCTAGTGCACAACCATGCTGAGATGGTCTTGCTTCTCACCCTGTTCCAGGCTAGCATCTAAAGGGCCAATGGGCCTACTTTAGAATATGAATTTCATTGCTTTATAGTTTGATTTGGTAGTTATTCTTACCAGGAAGAAAACTGAGTCTCAGGCATCACCATACACTGGGGTAGAAAATAAATAGCAGCTGACAGAGGGCTGGAGGAGGGAGGAGAGAAGAATGGGAAAGTAAGGTGATGATCAAAGAAGACAGCTTTTAATCAGGGTGAGATCCTGGGCATCTGTGGGACAGATGGTGACCACAGTTTATAGAATGTAGATTTCATTCAGATCACAAAGTGGCTGGACTTTTAAATCTTCTCACCACAGGAAATTTTAGGTTTCTATGGGAAAACAAACACTGAAGAAATGCTGGCCCAGGGGCCATCAATGAAGCCATTACTTTTCATGAAACATAAAACAACTTATGCTCTTTAATAGTGACAGTCAGAGAATCTTAAAATGTAGCATAAAACATTTATAAGCATAAAAATAAAAAATATTCTACCGTATAAATATGGTTGCAGCCTAAGTAAATGTTGTTTAAAACTTTCTAAGAGACCATGCAGGAAAAATACAAAAAGTCGTAAGAAGATCAAATAGCCAATCTGTCAAGAGAAAAGAGAAAAGCATTTTTGTACCACATCAATAAATGCTTAAAAACCATAGAGAAAGATAAACCACTTTATTATTACATTTACTTTTTGATAAAAAAAAAGAAACAGTTTCAAACTCAGTTGATATTATGTGTTTCTAAAATAACTTTAAGATGTTTATGGCAATACTGAAGTGCTGGATCAGCCAAAAGAACTTGAATGAATCATCTCCACCCTTTTTCAAATGGCCCAAACTTGATATTGTTCCATTCTGTATCTTCCAGAGCAACACTGTTTTTCAAAATTGTAGACCATAGCTTTTAAGTAACTCATAAAATAAAATGATGGAGTTTTTCATACAAAAACAAAATTCACAAGAAAAAAAATATTATGATTTCACAATTCCCTTCATTTCAGTATATTGGAGCATATTACATATGTGTATTATAGTGTGTTACATATTTTTTCCTATGGCTCTTAACTAAACAGTTTGAAACACAAACTTGGGGAATGCTGGAAAATATTCTACTCTTTATAGCATGCTGCACTGGGTCCCCATTCCCTCATACACATATACATTCATCATGTCACCTTGCAAACTCTTTTGTGACCAAAAAAAAAATACATCTATAGCTAAAAATGGACAGTTTTACACAAAGTAGAACATCTGCAGAAACATATAACATATGACATTTTATATAATAATATGAAAAGAAATAGGTGTTAAAAGCAAATAGACTGCATTACGTATAAGGTACTAAATCATGGAGCCCTATAAAATAACATGAACAATTACCATCAAGTTCCCATGTGAGAGAAGTCAAATTCTTTAACAGTGATGCAAACTATTAACTGAAATGCATGTTAAAATACAACAAAATAAAAGAAATAAGGGAAACATCACCCTTTATAATAGCTGCAAATAGCATTAAATACCTTGGTGTAATGATAACCAAAGAAGTAACAGTTCTGTTCAACAAAAAAAATTTAAAGAATTTGAAGAGGATTTCAGAAAATGGAAAGATCTCCCATGTTCCTGGATATGTAGGATCAACATAGTGAAAATGGCAATCTTACCAAAAGCAATCTACAGATTCAATGCAATTCCCATCAAAATCCCTACACAATTTTTTACAGACATTAAAAGAACAACACTCAATTTTATTTGAAATAACAGGAAAGCCAGGATTGCCAAAACAATTTTGCTCAGCAAATGAACCTCAGGAGGCATCACCATCCCTGACTTCAAATTATACTATAGAGCCACAGTAATAAAAACAGCTTGGTACTGGCATAAAAACAGACTTGTGGATCAATGTAATTGAATTAAAGACCCAGGCATTAACCCACACACCTATGAACACTTAATTTTTGAAAAAGAGGCCAAATATATTCAATGGAAAAAAGATAGTATCTTCAACAAATGGTGTTAGCATAACTGAATAGCAATGTGTAGAAAAAATGAAAATATGGCCAAACCTATCGCCTTGCACAAAACTTAAATCCAATTGGTCAAAGACCTCAACATAAACCCAGCTGCACTGAACTTGATAGAAAAGAAAGTGGGAAATACCCACCAACACATTGGCACTGGTGACCACTTCCTAAATATAACATCAGTGACACAGACACTAAGAACAACAATCAATAAGTGGGACCTCCTGAAACTGAGAAGCTTCTGTAAAGGCAAGGACACAGTCAATAAGACAAATCGACAGCCTACAGAATGGAAAAAGATTTTTACCAACCCTACAAGTGACAGTATTGATCTCTAAAAATATATAGGGAACTCAAAAACTTAGAGCCCAGAACCCTTATAAACACAATTAGAAAATGGGGTTCAGATCTAAAAAGGGACTTCTCAGAGAAGAATTAAAAATGGTTAAAAGGAACTTGAAAAAGTGCTCAACATCTTTAGCCATCAGAGAAATGTAAATCAAAACAACTTTGAGATACACCTTACACCTGACAATATGGCTAAGATAAAAGACACAGATGACAGCCTATGCTGGAGAGGATGTGGAGCATGGGGAACACTCCTTCATTGTTGGTGGGAGTGCAAACTTGTTCAGCCACTTTGGAATGCAGTATGGAGGTTTCTCAGAAAACTGGGAATCAATCTCCCCAAGGACCCAGCAATACCACTATTGGGCATATACCCTAAAGATATACATTCATACCCCAAAAGCATTAGCTGAACTATGCTCATAGCAGCATTATTTGTAATAGCAAGAACCTGGAAACAACCTAGATGCCCCTCAACTGAAGAATGGATTAACAAACTGTGGTACATCTACACAATGGAGTACTACTCAGCAGTAAGAAAAAATAATTTCCTAAAATTTGCAGGCAAATGGATGGATTTGGAGAATATCCTCTAAGCAAAGTATCTCAAACCCAGAGGGATAAGCAGGGGATGTAGTCACTCAGTAGTGGACTTTAAACAAAAAGCAAAGCATTCACAAGCTGCAAACCACAAGCACTGTACAGCTTGGGATCTGAAACACCTTGGACTGGCACCTTGGAGCCCACTCCCTCCAGAGGAACACCTGATCCAGTCTTGATGTTGGGATGAGGAAAGTGGATCTGCCAGGAGTGGATGCTGAACTAAGCCACCTTGGGAACTTGGGACCTTGGGACCTTGGGACCTCCTGTACTTGGTGGGGAGGAGATGGAGTGATGAGGAGAAGACTGAGTGACAGGGAGGGTTGGGAGAGGGAAGGGTGTTTGAACAAGGGGATACATGGATAAAAAAATATAACTTTATTCATAAAAAAAGAATAAGCCTATTTTGTCTTTAATATGTCTTTTAAGCCTAATTTGAGGGGCAAGCTGATCATCAATATATAGGTGTGAAACATATAAACCACATGCATGCATGTAATGAAAGGGATAGAATCAACTGGAAATGAATAGCATGGAAACAGAGAGCAAGTCCACTGTCTCTGGACATCTCCAGTGACTTCACTCCATGTCTCCACTTAGATTTCTGCTAGGAAAAAAAGTGATTGCATAAGGCAGCTTTGGCCCTGGATGTATTGCTTCCCCATTAGATTAAATGCCAAGTCATTTAATTTTTAAAACACTCCTATAGCTTCTCATCTTCAGGCTGAATAATTTGTAAGGATTCTTGTAGCAGCTGTGAATAATCAGCATGTGACTACACTGTCTGCACAATGACAAATGCTTGAGTGTATGAGACATGTTCACTTATTTATATCTCACAGTGTATGGGCTATAGTAGCCTCCATTTTGAAAACAGTGAAAAAAAAAACTGTGCCACAGAGGGTTTAAATAACTTAGCATTTCAACAGAAAAGGTTTTGAAAACATATACAGACATTGTTTGTCTAAAGTCCACTGGACTTTCAGCCATGATCACACATATCCACTCAGTTCTTAAATCATTTATTTAAAAGCTACCTCTTTATTGTTACAGACTATACAAACTAGCCAGTAGAGATAAGCACGACCTATGTCCCTCAGCACTGTTCTGGCCTTTGTAGAATGTCCCTTATGAAAGTAAAAAGTCCATTGGAAGCCCCCCTTCTGCTATTTCTTTTGACAAAAAAAAAAAAACTTTATTGAAAAGAACTGTTACCAATGTATGCAAGGACCCAGAGAGAAACCACCCAGATCTCTGCTCCATAATTAGTAATTAGTAATAAGATTTTAATTGAGGATAAGGAAGAGAACCACCAGAGGAGCCCAAACCAGTGAGAGAAAGGTGGAAACTGGATGTGACCAGGGCTATCTGTGAGAGAAGGGGAAATAGTAAGAATCACTGGGCAGGGGGGAAGCCTTGCTGCTATAAAAGAAAGTAGAAACCTGGAACATTCTGGAGCCTAGCACAGTGGAGAAGGAATGGAGGAAGGAAGAGGGGCCAGGATGTTAGTGCGGGCTTTGAATTGTGTAGCAAGTACTTGTAAATAGGTGTTTCTCTTAGAGTTTCTATTGGTATAAAGAGACACCAAGACCATGGCAGCTCTTATAAAAGATAACATTTGATTGGGGCTGTCTATAGTTTCACAGATTTAGTCCATTATCATCATGGCAGCATGCAAGCATAAATGGTGTTTGAGAAGGAGCTCAGGGTTTGCATCTTCATCCACAGGCAGCAGAAGGAGACTGTATACCACACTGGGTGTAGCTTGAACATATGAGACTTTAAAGCCCTCCCCCACAGTGACACACTTCCTCTACGAGGCCACACCTACTTCAACAAGATCACACCTCTTAATAATGCCACTCCCTATGAGCCAAGCATTTAAACACATGAATCTATGTGGAGCATCCTATTCAAACCACCACGTTCTATTCTCTGGTCTTCATAGGCTGGTAGCCATAACATAAAGGATCCTGGAGGCCAGGATGGGCTTTTATATGCAACCACAGGTACATGCCAATTGTCCCCTCTGCCAGACACAAGAAAAATAACTCCTTTAGATAGATGAGAACTCATTTCACAAGTTCCTGGGAAATTCTGGCTTTTATCTAATCTCTAGAAAACCTCAATAATCAAGCTTGAGCTGAGCCAAGACTGTCATTTCTGGACAGCCTTTCCTGGGCCATAACAAGTGAAAAATTTGGGAATCTCACCAAAGTCATCATATATTCATAGAGAACTTGGGCTCTCCTCTGGGAATTCTTAGTTTTATTAAGTTTCATATAAAGAGAAGCCTAATGTCCAGGCTGGTGCTGCCAACAAGGAACGTGTCTGGGTCCAAGGCTCTACTGTCCAAGGGGGTCTATGTTGATGTCCACAGCTCATCTTATCACTGAAGGCCATGCATATGCCCATGGTCTGTGCTGCGGCCTGAAGTCATTTTGATGCTCAAGGAATATATTGCTGCCAGGGTTCATGATGCAAGTGGACATGATCCAGGCAACCTCCCAGGGCCTTGTCTGAGCCCGTGGTCCTACTGCACCTGGGGCTGTGTTCACGGTCTGTACCCTCACCAGAAACTGTGTGAAAGCCTATGGCTCATGCTCCCACTAACTGTGAAGGGCAAGGAGGCTATTTTTGCTGTGATTTCAATTAGGAGGAGTGGGGAGAGTTACAAGGATGGGGGTGGACACGGAAGAACAGGGAAGTAAGAATAATACGGTTCATGATGTTCATGATGTGAAATTCCCAGAGGATCAATAAAAATACTATGCTGAAAAAAATAAAAATGCTTATCAATATCTACAGAGTTCATGATTCTGATATAAATGCTACTAACCTTGTGATAAATTTGAAGAAATATAATATCTGTATAATGTTGTTTTCTAAACTATAATTATATGTTATGAAAATAATAAACAGAATATCTGCATTTGCTTATATATCTTCCTTGGCTTATATGACTTCCTTAATCAGCACACAATAATTTTTAGCATATAAATCCTACATGTTTTATTAAGCTTATATGTAATATTATATAAGTTTCAATGTGATTGTATTATATTTTTAATTTTGATCTTTGTATGGTTCTTATTGTTATGTAAAAATAGGATTGCTTTCTTGTGTCCTATTAATTTGCTGTATATACTAACATATATGTTATGTTTGTTCATTGGAATTACCTACATAATCATAGTCTACAAATATAAAATAGTATCCTCCATTAACCTTCTTCAGGTGTTTGAAGTGACCACATTGTAATAAATCCCAAAGTGGTAATGAAGCCATTGCAGGAGAGGGTGACATTAAGTTTTAAATGCTGAGAGCCACATTTAAAATACCTCAGTCTAATTGCTGTTCATTTGGGTGGAAGAAATTTCGCTTCATCGGGCATAGTAATTGGATTGTACTTGGAGGACAGTATTGTTCCTGCTGTTAATAAAATTTCCACTGAGGTTTTTTTGTTTTGTTTTTCTGTTTTTCCTTTTGTGGAGAGGCTATAGCTCTTGTGAAATTTTAGTAATAAGACCTTAGGATGTGAACACATTCTATAGCTAACCTCTTCCTGAGATTGTTAACTACTAGAAATCCTTAACCAATTATATTATTTTCTTTATTTTGAAAATGATTTGGTTGCTTTCTATTAGATGGTTTGTGCTATTTTCTGTAATCACAGTTCATCTAAACACAGTTTATTTTCTTGAACATTAAAGTTTGTAATCTAAAGATAGAATCCCATTTTTTAGTAAACTTAAAGAGATAGCAGAGTCTTTCCTGACTTAGGAAATAGCTTTTGCCAAAATGAACAGATAGCTGGTTCTTATGACAGGAATGTGCTTTGTGGACATGGGGGTCAGTGCTCATTATGACTTTTTGTCAGTCCCCAAATGGTTCTAGTCCATCCTAAAAGTCTGAAATATGTAAATTGAAATCCTTAATAAAATTGGATCTAATTTTATAAAATAAAAAAGTGTCTTCTTTCTCAATCTGAATATCTTTTATTTATGCAACTAGATTATTGCAATCGCTGCAAATTACCTGGCACCTTTGTCATAAAATCAAACAGTTATGCATGACATTTATATCTGAATGGTCTCTTCTAGTCCAATGGGTGTCTTTTAAGGCCAATACCATGCTGATTTTGTTACTATGGCTCTATAGCATATTTTTAAATATGACATTGTTAAATCATTAACATTATTTTTTATATAGAATTGCATTGACTATTTGATATCTTTTGTGATTCAAAATAAATTTTATTTATTAATTGCTTTTTTTCTATTATATAGATTCTTACTGATTTTTACAGGGTTTGCATTGAATCTGTAGATCACTTTTATAAATAAAGCCATTTTAATGATTAAAAAGAAAAAAAAAAACAGGGCAGGCCAACTATCAGTCTCAACAGCTATCTGGAGGAGGGACATGGAAAAATGAAAAAGAAGGAAGGAACTAGAAAGCCTAAGCATGGCAAAGATGGTTCTGGCAGGCCTTGCCCTTCTCCCTCATGCCCTCTGCCTTACTAAAACTCATTAGATTACATTTCTAAAGCTGCCACCAAATCTATTCCCTTATTTGGCCACTTCCTCCACCTGAGGCTGACTACCAAGGTCCAGATATCAAATATTGAAATCCAGCAATCAAAAGCCTTATTTTCCAATGTGCTCTGTCTTCTCTCTATCCAGAGGCAGTCCTTTGCCCCCCTTCCCTTGTCTCTATC
The DNA here is from genome assembly GCA_004025045.1 of Sigmodon hispidus. NCBI lineage: Eukaryota > Metazoa > Chordata > Mammalia > Rodentia > Cricetidae > Sigmodon > Sigmodon hispidus. The sequence goes on from PVIH01012861.1 coordinate 53,495, forward strand.
CCTTATCTTGGTCGCTTATTCCCTGCCCTGGGTCCCTGTATGAAAAATAAATCTCCTTTGTGCTCAGAACTTGGTCTTGGGGTGTCTTGTGTTGGTACTGATGCTGGTCTTTTTAATACTGTTTGAGTTAAGTTGGCATAGAGGTCAGCCACATTGTGGTCAAGTAGTCATGGGGGGAAGGGGTGCTTCAGAGAAAGGAAGCCAAAAGTACTAGAAGATCCTTAAACTATGGAAAGAAAGCATCAGAAAAAAGAGACAAGGAAAAAAAAAAAGACAGATCCAACAGAGCTTCACAGTGGCTGTACCAACTGTACTGGGTGGAGGTGGGAGCAGAATTTTGAGAAAGACATGATAAACCAGCCTGCCTCCATTTTAGGCTTACAAGCCATCTTATAGTAAAGACAAAGTATGTTCATTTCTGTTTATGATTAAACCTCTGTTTCTAAAGGAGTAGGCTATGCCCCATCTGTAACCTTAGGTACAAATGGTTTATACTCTCTGTTCCAGGAAATAGCAATAATATCTTTGTTTCAAAAGGTTGTTTATAACATCTTGTAACTCTACATTTCTTTCAAAAGATTTCTATGGCTACCTGCTGTTAGGAACACCTTGTCATGACCACCTTGCAGTCGTGCCTCTGTTTCAGGAGGAAGCTGTGACTAACTGGTTGTGTCTGTATTCTCCTCCTCTAGCTCCACCTATTTTACCAAATCCCTCATTTGTAAATCCTCTATCCCTGAGCCATAGAAAAAAAATAAAAAATAAGAAAACACTTGTCTCTCATATTCAATTTAGACCTCTAGAACTTCACCTTTGGAAAAGGCAACAAAAATAAAAAGTTTACTTTAAATAATTGCTTGCTTGAATTAATTTGGCTGTAATGATTTAGGTCCGTAGTGCTTCTTCTTAAGTCTTTGGGACTAACAATCTATGTTTGGAATCTAATCTGCTTCCATATTTTCTGTTGTAAATATAAGTATGTATCCATAAGGAGCAGTTTGACAAAAACAAACATTTATTTTTTAAAAATCATTGTAATCTCATCATGCCAAGACAATTATGAGTATGTTAACTCTTTTCTTCTATTCAGAAATTGGGTCTTTGCTAAACAACTTGAGCTGTTTCTCGTATGCTTTCTAATATTTGACCTCTAAAACTCTCAGAAAGCTTTGAAACAAGGTTTATGGGAATAAAATGTAACTATTTCCCCAAAACTCTCTAATGGTAAGTAGATTCAGAAATATCCCCTCATAACCAAAGCTATAAAATACATAGTTTTCTCAATCAGTTTTATTTGTTTTACAGACATGCTGCATGCACTGCAATCTCAAGAAAATCTTTCTTTTTTTGAAATAACGAAACTTTTATTTGAGCCTAATTCATTTGCAATAAAATCACTAGTTATTTGTAAAATTATTTTTATAATAAATTCTTCAGTGTAAACTGTGGCTATTACAAATACTGGAAGCATGTGACGAGGGATTTTATGAAGCATAACCCAAATGATGATGGTTCCCCACTCAATCACTCTAGAATAATAGGCTGCTGACAGGATCACTCACCTCAGATTGAAAGATTAAGGTTATTTCTCAGGAGTTTCAAATAAAGGACATAACATTAGAATTCCCTAGAAGAAAAAGCTAGAGAGGTAGTTGAGTGGTTAAGAGCATCTATCGCTCTAGGAAACGACTTGGGTCCAGTTCCCACCACCTTCGTGGAAGCTCACAATGAGAGTGTACTTACACACAAACACAGGCAAAAGACCCTTATATGTAAAATAAGAGTAAATAAATCTTCTCCGTTTAACCCTTAAAAGAAAATCTATGCATACTTAAAGAACAATATGATGATTTTTAGCTAATTAGATTCTTATGCAGTTTGTGAAATTGTGCTTTCCCAAACTATTTCCACTTGACTATCAAGGAGCATCTACCAGCCACACTCAAAGATCATGAAACTACCCAGGCAAATGCCACTGCCCTGTCTGACCCTGAAGCAGACACCACTGTAGCTTCCCATTGCTTGCATCTATAACAATTAAAACACTTTCTAAAATTTGAAACATACCTTCACCAGTTTTATTTCAACTGAATATAAATATCCCTTCATGAATGCATCACAGCAGAGTCGATATAAAACTGATTCAGCGAGAAAGAACAGGGCAGGGAGTTGATTGTAATCAAAAGAAACGTGGTCCAAGGAGGCGTGGAGCATATTTAGAGCTTCTGAAACATCAACAAACATGAAGTTTTGTCACTGAAAAAATAATCTTGCCTTTCTGCATATTATTTTTGTATCTTGCAATTCACTATTTTTTCTTTAGATGCTGGGGGTTCTGCTGTACCCATAAATGCTTTCCAGCCCTCGCAGTGAGAGACATCCTAAACTTCAGTAGGCCTAGTAACTGCTTCAGTCAATAGAAGCCGCCGGATGAAATGACAGCAGGTGATTTCCAAGACCAAATCCCCAAAAGAAACACAGCCTCTACCTAATCCCCCACCCCATGCCCCGCCCCCACCTCCCTCTTCCCCTTTCTGGCTTTCCTCCTCTTCCAGATAGCAACAAGGCTGCTGGTTGGCGGTAAACCACAAGATGTCCCGCCCACAAAATTTGTTAAACATCCAATACAGATGGCAGTGCCAGGATGCCAGGGCCATAAAAACAAGTTAAGTGAGCTCTCAGGCAGCATTACAAATCCTAATTTACATGAGAAATATCCTCTGACCTTAACAGTTAACATCCCCAGACTCATTTTATAAGGCATACACATAACATTTTGTTTAACGAGAGAAGGAATTTTATCTTCTTAAAAATAATGTTCTTTAATTTCCTTCTTAGATTGGGTAGAGGTTGCTTGAAAGGATCTATGTAAGTGAGAAGTAATAAATGAAAAGGTACTGAGCAGTACTTACTGCTTTAAAGCAGAGAGAAAAAAAACCCAAGCCAATGACCATTTGATTAATGTTTTAAAAATAAGAATATAAAATGCAAAAACATTTTTATCTGGGGGTCTGCTTCAGGTGGAATCATTCAAAGACAGTATACAGTGATTTTTAAATTAACTACCATGCTGGGATAAAGATATAAAGACTATTCTGAGAAAGGGCTTTTGATGGATTTGGAGAATATCCTCCTGAGTGAGGTATCACAAACCCAGAAAGATAAGCGGGGGAAGTACTCACTCATTAGTGGACTTTAAACAAAAAGCAAAGCATTCACAAGCTGCAAACCACAACCACTGAACAGTTTGGGGTCTGAAGCACCTTGGGCAGGCACCTTGGAGCCCATTCCCTCCAGAGGAACACTTGACCCAGTCTTGATGTAGGGGTGAGGAAAGCAGATCTGCCTGGAGTGGATGCTGAACTAAGCCACCTTGGTACCTTGGGACCTTGGGACCTCCTGCCCTTGATGGGAAGGAAATAAAGTAATGCGGAGAAGAGAGAGTGACTGGGGGAGGGGAGCAGGAGGAAGAAGGGAGTCTGAACAAGGGGATACATGGATTAAAAAAATGAGACTTTATTCATAATAAAAAATATTAAATAAAACAAAACAAAAAAAAGCTATTTTGTAATTAAAAAGTTTAATAGTCAAAGTCATAAGTTCAGAACTACAGAGGAACTTCCATAATGAAATGTTCTAAGATATTATAATGGAAAATAGATAACTTATAAAACTTACTTTAAATTTACTAAAATTTTATTCTAAATTTTCAAATCATCTCTTTGTGAATCTATAAACATTTGGGGTTCATCTGCAGTTGGGTCTACACACATACCATCTTGGACCTCCCCTTTGCACTGAGCCAGATAGATGACCTCAGCCCAAGCTGTTGGAAGATGTACATGCTTCCCAGAGCCCAGTGTCTTGAGACCCAACTTCCTCTGTGGTAGAGAAGCAAATGATGAAAAGAGAAAATGGAAATGTGTATCAAAAAAAGAACAGTTTACTTGCTTCATTACACTTTATTTATATTCTGAAAGCTAATCTTCCATGACAGGGCTTGTGATCAGAGTAAGAGAAAACTTTATATTTTTCTCTTATGGAGAATCTTCTCACCAAAACTATTTGGCTATAAACTTTAAATTTAACTAACATTAATATTTTAGCTTCACCTACTTATAAAGGTAGCTGTCTGAACCCACAACCTTATTTTTCTTTCAATATTATATAGCAGGTAAGCACCCACAAACTACAAAATAAAGATCACATACAGAGTAACCAGGGAACTTGCCCTTACCTTACACCGGATGAGGAATTTTCTAGCTTGTTCCAACAATTCTTCCTTCTCTGCTGGATTCTGAGTGTGATTAAATTTTAATATGAACTCTTTGGTGACTGAAAATGATGGCCTATACAGAAAAACAATAATTATAGCTATCATCTTCAAATTTTAATTAATCATCTTCTAGTGGGTAAACATAACAATGTTCTAGAAAAAAGTACTTTACTTTTTAAATTATGTTTTACATACAAATGAGATCAGTAGCATCAAAGATCCCTGAGCAGATCGCCCAGACTTACTGAGAAACAAATCCTCATTTCCAAAAGTGTTTGTCTTGTGAAAAACATTCCTGAAATGGTTGCCAGCAGTCTTTTGAATATTTCCTTCATAGATAAAATCAAGCGCAGCTCCAATTATGCTGAAGGCTGATTTATCTCCTTACATAAAACAGTGTTGTCCCCATTTAAGCTAAATCTATCTTTCCTCCATGTGAATTCATTACAACTGTGGCTAGAGTCAAGTGTCAAGGGGGAAAAGTACTTGGAGCAATGTCAGCCAGACAGCGTATCCACAGTGATGCTGCATGAGGAAGATGCCATTGCCGGGCTTCTGTAAGAAGAGTGCCCTTAGGGCCTGTCACAAGACTGTTCTCATGATCTGTTGAGAGCTGGAGGGGAGGATGTGAGGCACATCTACAGGGAGAGTCAATGTGTGGATAGACCAGAGATAATAATGGCTCAGATCACGATAGCAGCTGTGTAAGTGAAGAATTTGATGGTGTGTGTGCTGTATATTAGACTGATCAAAGAGTTATCACTTACGCTTAAAGAAGGAAGTCAAGAATCACCCACTCACTGAAAAGACAGAATTGCTACGTACTAAAGTGATGAACTGCTAGAGGTATGTGCTGGATGTAAGCGTGGAGAATAAGTTTAGTTTGGACAGGTTTTGAAATGACAACAGACAGACAGACAAAGGTGGGAGAGTAAGTGTGTGGATATATAAACTTCAAGTACAGGAGGAAGGCTCAAATTAGATATGTCTACTCTTACAACGTCAATGCATATCAATGCTGCAGGAGACTTGTTTACATTGTATAAAAATGTGTGTATGTTTTACCTCATCTGCCTAAGGCACCTGGTTGGTTTAATAAAGAGCTGAATGGCCAATAGCTAGGCAGGAGTGAACAGGTGGGACTTCCAGAGAGAGAGAGGAACTGAGGCTTAGAATCTGGTGCAGTATGATATCACCAGCAAGACAAGGGACATACAGAATGGATGAGAGGTCAAAAGTCACATGGTAGAACACAGAATAATAGAAACAGGTTAATTTGAGTGAAAAGAACTAGTTGGGAGCAAGCCTAAGCTAAAGACTGAGCTTTTATAATTAATAATAAGTCTCTGTGTCAATATTTGGGGGCTGGTGGTCCATAGAAAGTCCTGCTACATATCAGTAGCAGCCTTATGAAGGATAAGAAAGGACCTCATGAAAAAGAAATGATTTATTTTAAAGAGAAGTAGGAGGAAATGATGAGGTCTTATAATAGACAATGAGCACAACATTGATGAACTCTGGAGGGCGGTGAGCTGTGGACTTCATGCTGCTGTCAAAACAGCAGTGAGATTAAGTCAAACATGATAGCATTTTGGAGGTGGAGGCAGGAAGATTATGAGTCAGAGGTCAGAATAGGCTACAAAGCAAGTTCCAGGCCAGTGAGGGATGCATACTGAGATTTCCTCTCACCATTCTCAAAAAGCAAAGCAAAACAAAATCAGAAAAATACTATGAAGTTGGTAAATTCAATAAATTATATTTTTGCAGTAAATTAATTGTTAGAATTGTGTTTCTAGGAAAGATCTGGAAAAACAGAAAGATGTTTGCTTATGGTTTATTGTATTCAGAATTACTAAATCAATTATTCTACGCTGTATAAAAATCTAATTTTGCCAGTGAATAAATTATAATCCATCTAACAGAAAGATGTGCCAAAAATGATGGGAATGTCACACAATTTCAGACTGAGCAGAGAGAGGGACTGCCACACAATCTTAGAGAGAGAGAGGAGAGAGAGAGAGCACTAACACTGGTGATGACATAAGACAAGTGAAACTCTTTTCATTGCCAGTGAGAGTGTGAACGGTACGGCCACTATAGAAATCAATGGATCGCCCACAAGGTTCAGCTATACCACGGTGGGTATGTACATCCAACTACAGAAATACCTCCTCTCCCATGTTCACTGATGCTCTTTTCATAATAGTCAGAAATTGAAAGAATCCTGGATGGTAGGAGAAGAGTTACCCTTTGCTGCTGAACTATTTACTATAGATAGATTCAGGGCAAGGAAAAGTCATTATTTACAGTTGTGTAATGACTAGTGACTCCACAGACTCCAGTGGATAATTTCAATCCAATAGTCAAGTAAATGGCAAATGGGGTCACACAACAAAACCAAAAAGTATGAATCTGGGAAAAAGACAGGTTGGAGGTTGTAGAGAAGAGAGGGACATAAGAGAAGGCTTTGGGGAAGAGATAAATCAGAATGTACTATATACATGTAAGAAATTGTCAAGAACTAATTTAATAGTCAAAAAGAAAGAAAGAAAAAATGTCTTTCAAGCACCATTACTGAAAACCCCACATTTTAAGTCAGAGAACATGGAGAGATCAAGCTGGTGCTCACGTGAAAGCTTTATCTTTATTGGCTAACTTCCACAGTGCTGGAAGGTGTAGACTGCCAGAGAAGGGATGTAACTGTAAATCTCAGCCGCCTGAGAACCCTTCAAACTATCACAATGGCCTGGCAAGCCATGCCACTGGTCCAATAGTACCATGAACATCATAGAAGAAACCAACTACTTCCTGAGTTATTTAATCACTAACCCATTGGATAAAAACCTGACTTTATGCTTTTGTTAGGCAAAGGACCTGTAGCTAGACAAACCATAGAACTGAGTGGTGATGCTACTACTCTTAGTTTGCTAATCAGTCATAATATTAAACCAACTTCTGATGATCTATTGCTATATCCAAACATAATGCATTGCTTAACCCTCATTAGAAAAGTTCCTTTTAGCAGTAGATAGTAATGAATACAAAGACCTACAACTCATCAAGCTGTAGGAAATAAATGACTGCAGGATGCTCAGCCCTAATTGGAACATCCGTATCATATCCTCATCAAAGGCTCAAGGATTAGTGGGGTGAACAGATTGTAAGAGTCAGGAGTGACAGATGAATACAGAGAAACAATGTTTGCTGGATATACCAAGACAGATGTCATTGTGAGATGAGCACACAAGGGTAACAACAACAAACGCTAGACTTGTGCAAATTCAAACCAGACAAAATCCCAGCACAGAGAAGAAAATCAGGCATGAAGTCCTGACCCTAGTGAGGAGTTACTAGCAAGTGGTAACTCCCAAAAGAGGGAGAATCAGTTTTCTCTAAGCATGCAGCCCCTGATATATTGACCGTGCTCCAGGTAGATTGTCTGTGCCCTGATATATTGACCATGCTCCAGGTAGATTGTCTGTGCCCTGATAGGTTGACCGTGCTCCAGGTAGATTGTCTGTGCCCTGATAGGTTGACCGTGCTCCAGGTAGATTGTCTGTGCCCTGATAGGTTGACCATGCTCCAGGTAGATTGTCTGTGCCCTGATAGGTTGACCGTGCTCCAGGTAGA
>PVIH01012862.1:0-61395 GCA_004025045.1 Sigmodon hispidus
TGGATTAACAAACTGTGGTACATCTACACAATGGAATACTACTCAGCAGTAAGAAAAAATGATATCCAAAAATTCGCAGGCAAATGGAGGGATTTGGAGAATATCCTCCTGAGCGAGGTATCACAATCTCAGAGAGATAAGCAGGGGATGTACTCACTCACTAGTGGGTTCTAAACAAACAAACAAGAAAAAAAAAAAAAGCCAAACATACCCTAGCGACAAACCACAACCACTGAACAGCTTGGGATCAGAAACACCCTGGACTGATCCTTCGAACCCCACTCCAACTATAGAAATACCAGACTCATTCTTGAAGGAGGGGGGACAAAACTGGATTTGACCAGGAGTGGTGACTGATCCAAGCATTATTGGATCAGTGGGACCATAGGACTGTCTGCTCCCTGCCCACAAAGGGATGGGGAGTTGCAGAGAAGAGAAATGTCAAGATGTGTTGGGAGGGGGAAGGGACCTTGAATGAGGATATACAGGGATGGGAAAAAAAATTTCAGAGGGAAAGCTGAACACACAGTAAATTTATGTGTAGCAATCTTATTTGCATTACCACCCTTAATATGCCATGCTTATGATTCTTGTCCTGTTCATAGTTATTGTTAACTTTTCCTCATTTTAAATTCATGTTACTTTTTTTGTTAAATATAAAATAAAGAAGAAAAAAAAAAGAAAAACAAAAAAAAAACAAAAAAAAATTTTTAATCTTGCCTCAGTCTGAATGGCTAACAAACAGTATAAAAAGACGTGTGTGTGTGTGTGTGTGTGTGTGTGTGTGTGTGTGTGTGTGTGTATAGAATGGCTCAGCATCTAACAGCAATCATTGCTCTGAGAAAAGGCCCAGATCTTAATCCCATAGAGCCATATGGAAGCTCACAACTACCTATACTCCAGTTCCAGGGTATCAGAAACCCTCCTCTGACCCCTGTAGAAGGCTCATATACACACATGATGCACACATATACACTCAAGCACATACAAAAAAAAAAAGATATTTTTAAAAAATTTAAATGACAATAAATTTTGGCATGCAAATAAAAAACGTGGAGGTACTTTGTCACTGTTGCTATCAAAAAGGCTCCATCACTATGGAAATCCATGCCGAGATTCTGCTAAGATCTACATATTGGTCTATTGATCCAGCTGCACCATTCCTAGGCACATTCTCCAAAGGCTCCATAGCTGACTACAAGATCATGTGCTTATCCACATTTGTTGTTGTTCAGTAGAGGGGAGGTAGGAAATGGAAACAGCTTAAATGTCCCTCAACAGATAAATGTGTAAATAAAAATAGTCTATAAACACACAATGGACTATTACTGAGCTATAAGGAACAGGGGCATTTGAAAATTTTCATGTAAATGAATAGAGAAGAAAATAATCATTCTGAATAAGGTAACCCAGAAAAAAATTCCAGCTTTGAATTGTTAATGTGTGTTTAATTGAAATACCTACAGAGCACAGGAAATGAGTGAGGGATCATGAGAGGGGTATTTCAAGCGAGAGACAGTAGGACACAGGTGGTATGAAGGAAAAATAATAAACTGGAGGAGTTAAGTGTAGTAAGCATGGGAAAGCAAAGGGAAAGAGGGAGTTTCCAGAGAGATATCTAACACCAAAGGCCTCTGAAAATGTCTCATGGAAACTTGTTACTGCCAGAGCTTCCTCAACAATATGCATGCATGCATATGTAAATGGAGTTACCCTAAAATGAGAGATTATTAATAACTTGTTAGTGAGACAAGAGTACTAAAGAAAGGGACCACACACTTTAGCCACAAGACATGGAGAAATCAAGTAGTACCCAGCTGGGAGCTTCATCCCTATTGGCTACATTTCACTGTGCTGAAAGGTCTCTGCATTCTACCATAGGAGAAAATTAATCAATATTGCCTACCTGTAAACTCTACAAGCTACAATAACTGGCCTGGCAATATATACCCATTGGTACAATACAAGCAGTAATATAGGTGCAAACTACCACATTCTTAATAGATTTAAATTCCACAAGACAAAACTCATGCTTGGTACCATTAACTGGGTCCAAAATCTGGGCCAGGTCATCATGAACTATTATTATACTAAATGGACATAGTAATTAGCTGCCTCTGCGTGTTTGTTTATCTTCATACTCATAGATTAGTGAATCTTTCAAACCTCATTAGAGGAGCTTGTTTTAGCAAGAGATGGCAATTAGTGCAGAGACCTACAACTGCCCAGTGTGCAGAGAACCAAAGACAGTGGAATGCTCAGCTCTAAGTAGGACATTTATGTCATATTCCCCAACCTCAAGTCTTAGAGCTTGTTAGAGAAGAGAGGACAGAAAGACTGAAAGAGATAGAGGGCCTAGATGCTTTAAACAAATATTTACTAAGCATGGCAATGCCATCATACATATAAACTCATAGTTGCTTGAAATGTATGTACAAGACCTGTATAAGATCACTCTAGCCAGTCTTCTAGCATGGATCAGAGACAGGCTCAAAAAGTCTCACTCTTACCTGCGCAGTTACTGGTGATTTGATGGTCTAGTGGAGGAAGGGCAAGTTTTCTTTAGGGATATAGGCTCTGAAGAACACCCTCCAGGAGATGGTCCCTAAAATGGACTCAGTGGGTTTAAGCACATAGAAAGTTGGATGGAAAAAGTGTTGAGGGGTTGGGGAAAATTGGGAGAGATGGAATTTAGAGGTGCACATGATCAAAATGTATTATGTATGCATATATGAGATTCTCAGTAAAACAAAGAAGCTAGGTATGGTGGTGCATGTCTGCAACCCCAGCAGTTGAGAGGCAAAATCAGGTTGCATGTTTAGATAGAATTTGTTTTCAGACTTCACTCTGAAGAGATAATCAAAATGTGAGCCTTTTTAGGCTTTCTCAGAGCTATGTGTGTATACTCAAAGACATGTCTGCTGAAAAGCAGACTGTGTCTTGAATTTCTGCTAGTTTTCATATTTCTTTTATTTTCTTTTTCTCTTCCAAGTAAATTGATAGAAAAGAACAATAAGTAGGGATATGGGCATGTACTGAAATAGATACATGCATGAACACACAATAGTACATCAGGCATAAGGACACAATAATGACTTCTGCTAACAGCAGTACTGACCACACCTGCACTTCAGCCCTTCTCTGAGCCTGTGCATAAGCATCTACCATGGGACAATGTCCTGACCAGCAGGATGAGAAAGCAGGGACCCGCAACCTAGAGGGAAGAAATGAAGGGATAAGAAACAAAAGGGATGGCAGCAAGACAGTGCTCTGATCAAACTTCAAATTTTTATTGTTCTCAGGGAGTTCATATAGTAAAGAGGGAAGTAGCAGGGCAGGGGGTCATGTGGGAAAGGGTTGCTATGCAGCCTAACTGAGGAATGTCTTAACTGCAGGTTATTTGCGCAGGTGTTCTTAACTGACAGGAACATAAAACTATTCATGGCAACCTAGGGCAGGTCACATAATTGCTGGTAAATGGCTGACTATCAGAAGGGGAACAGAGGCTTGTAAACTAAAATGGCTAAGCTGAAATGGCTTATGCAGGCTTTGGGTCCCAGCAGGACAAATTCACTCAACACAAGAGCCCTGTGAAAGTGGAATGTTCAGACATTCACAATATATTCTTCCTTCACTCTCTTTGTTAGAATGACAAAGCTTTTAGTTACATTCAGCAACTAAGAGGGAAAATACTTCTCTACCATTAGCTTATTTTCCATATATAATTCACCCAGAAATATAATGAATCTAGAAAGTTAATTTCTTTATACACTTTAACCTTTCTTTAGCTTAAACATCATCAGACTTTTAAATGTCTAATAGATTAATGTAAGAAAATTTATTTCCTTTTCCATTAGTGATCAATGTATTTATAAGTTTTAAGTACTAGGATCTTAGAAGATTTTATTTAGGGACCACTAAACCACCTAGACACTGGATTGAACAGATTCTCTTAAACATTTCAAAACCACTCTTAGAGATAAATATACTCTGTTCTACCAAATACCTCTTTTAAAAAAATTAAGCAAAACTGAAGTATTTAAGGAAACCAAGAAAAATCTAATATATTACACAAACACTTTGTATAAAAAAACTGAGTAAATCAAATGCAACAATCTCTAAATTCATGGACAAAGTCACCAAGCAACACAGCACTTAAAAAAGACATTATATTTTCTTTAGCATTTCCTAAATCTGTGGTAATATTGTTACAAATGTCACCAGGAAACTTCCGCAAGTATGAAGTGGTATCTTCCTACTGTCCCCTGGGGCAAACAGTATTGCTAGCATCTGGCATGTTCTAGAAATTTATTTAAATTCAAGGCTCACCCTTCCAGCTGAGGGCTCAGAGACAGTCAGTCTGAGGATTCATGAGGAGTTGCTGGAACCCTTATCATTGGTGACTACACAGAACCAGCCGAGCCTCTGGAGCAGAGCTAGAGGGAACCAGCCTGTTTCTCAGGCTAAGCAGAGACCTTACTATTCTCTGAACCACATACTCAACCACACCCAGCTCCACTCTAAACCAAAGAAAGCTGGGAGAGCATCCTCAATGCCAAATTCTAGCAAAACATAGCAGCCTCAGGCCACCCCTGTCCAAACCGCAATTGGCATCATCACACTATGACTGCACAGGACTAGCCAAGCCTCTGGACACACAGCTGACTAAGATCCCCCAGGCCTGCAATTGAATAAGAGCCGACCAAGAGCTGACCAAGAGTGAACTGAGGAAGCAATGGGCAGATGCCAATGCAAGAATACATAAAACAATACAAAGATCAACAAGACACCACCAGAAGAAGCAGCATCAAGACCTAAACATAACAATGAGGAGGAAACAGAAGGAAATGACCTTAAAAAACAGCTTTGTGAAGCTAATAGAAGTCTTAAAAGAGGATATTAAAAACTCCCTTAAGGGAATAGCAGAAAACACAAACAAAAAATTGGAAGAGATAAACAAATCCCTGAAATAAAGAAAATGAAAACAAACAGGTCAAAGAAACATCCCAGGAATTAAAAATTGAAATAGAAGCAATAAATAAGGTACAAACTAAGACAAAGCTGGAAATAGAAAACCTAAATTCAAAGCTTGTAGTTGAGGAAACAGATCAGTGTTTAAAGTGCTTACTATGCAAACATGAAGACCTGTCTTAAGATCTCAAGCACCCACAGGAGAAGTCTAGATATAGTGGCATGCCTTTATAATCTTAGTAATGGAGGGCAGGTTGGAAAGAGTAGAGACAGGTAGATCCCAGGAGCTTTCCAGGCCAAGCCAACCAAATCAGCAAGCTTCAATGAGAGACTCTATCTTTAAAAAGTAATGTATAGAACAATTGATATAATATCAACCCAATCTCCATATGCACATGTATGCCTCTCTCCCTCCTTCCCTCCTGCCCTCTCTCTCTCTCTCTCTCTCTCTCTCTCTCTCTCTCTCTCTCTCACACACACACACACACACACACACACACACACACACACGGGTATGGATTATATGTATTTTCCTTGCTCTGTAATGGGGATTTGTACTTGCTGATATTTTACAGTCTTGTCTTTCTCATTGATCTACCATTTACCAAGGTATAAAATAAGACAGAAAGAAGCTAACTCCAAAGAAATGGGGTTGTGGAGATGAAACTACCTTATCCTGTGGCCATGGCAACAAGAAAAAAAGACTGATGGAAATTGTCTGAAGGAGTCCTTCACAGATGTATGAGTTTCCTATTGCCTTTCAAACATACTCAGTGCTATAAAACAACAGTGTCATCTGACAGTTTTGGAGGTCTAAAAGCAGCATGCTATCATGGAGTCAAAGTCAAGGATGAGCAAGCCAACGTCCTGCTCAAAAAGCTCAAAAAAAAAAAAAAAAAAAAAAAAATGTCCATGAGGCCTAAGCCTCACTCTGCAGTTCAAGGAGACTATTACAAGGCCATCTGTACCCTACCCTGGAGGCTCAAGGGAGGGTCATAGTGCCACCCACATTTGTCTGGTGTCCCTGTCCATCCTCACAGGCAATCCTCTCTGATTGCTTTGTCTCCCTCTTCTTCATGTAAGGTCATAGACTCAGAAAAGAGTTCAAGGTAATCATTCTAATTCTGTGCTCAGCATGCAGCACAGCACAGAAATGGCCTCTGAAATTGAAAATAGCAATGATATTTTCAGAAGACGCAATATAGGATAGCATATAAAACTGCCTTTCCAAAAAAAAAAAAAAAAAAAAAAAAAAAAAAAAAAAAAAAAAAAAAAAAAAAAAAAAAAAAAAAAAAAAAAAAAAAAAAAAAAAAAAAAAAAAAAAACCAACAAAAACAAAGAAAACAAAAACCCATTTACTAAGGAACATAGTGACATAGAGAGCAGACACAAAACCCAGAGAGCAAAGAAAACAAAAGGCATGACAAAGATGTGTTTCATTGCTAGTCATAGTTTAAGCCTTTGATTGATTCATTTTCCTAAACTAGGTCAAACTAGAAGCTGATAATGAACTTAGGCTGAGTGAGCATTTTTCTGCCTCAATGTGACCCATGTCCTATGCCCCCATCTGAAGCCTGTTCTAAAACTCCTTCCTCATGATGTAGAAAGGTAGTGTACACATAGAAAATGTCTAAAGGCCATTAAACCTATAGAATGGCATCTCCCCTAGAGTGAGCTCTCCATATGTCTTTTTATATATTATATGGCTCACTGAGGCCTATAGAATAGCACCAGGGAGTGACTACAGATGCCTAAACCTTCTAAGCCAAAGAGGTTACAGTAGACAATACTACCACTATAGTAAGCAGAAATGATTTTATGCTGAGCACAGAGATAGAATGATTACCTTGAACTCTTTTCTGAGTCTGTGACCTTACATGAAGAAGAGGGAGACAAAGCATTGTATATATGAGTGTATGAACTATCTGTTTATATTTTAAGAGATCAGCAAAAAGCTTAAAATGAGTCTGAAAAGGTATTTTAAAAAAAACTACCAATAAATAATGGGTGAGCTGCTTAAATGTGTACCTGACTCTTCCCATAATAAAGACCACAGTGCACATAGGTGAGGACACAAATCTATGCTCCATCCTGGCATTCTGGGATGGGCAAAGACAGAAGCTGTATGGTATATACAGTCCTGATGGTAGGCATTTATTTCTAGTATTAGGATATTGTAATTTTCCTTCTGAAACCAGATCTATGTTGCAGACCATTGTTATGAGAAGAAGAACATGTAAAAAATAAAATATACTGTTAAGTGTCATTATTTATCTAAAAACTGAAAGAGACAGGTAGAGATAGCTGGTAATACTGAAAATCGAGAATAAAGGGAATGAAAATGTTTCATTAGACTCTGACTAGACTACAATTAGAATCTTCTAGTAAGACTTTCCTAAATTAAATGAAGCATTTACCCATATAGGACAATAAAGACCTTTGAGACACCCCTTAACAATTACTTTCTATGAATGTATGCACACAGGTACAAAGTCACACACAGCTTCCTATGTCCTAGAAGATTTAATAGCTTCTTTACCTTTTGCTCATCATAGTACCAACTATTCTAGGGACCAAAAGCTGAAAGCTCACACTGGATTCTCAGAGAATCACTGGATTTTCTTTCTGAGTTCTGTTTAAAAAGAAGAAAATTGAGAAGAGAGGATGGAAGGAAGGGTGCATGGGT
Source organism: Sigmodon hispidus (assembly GCA_004025045.1). NCBI lineage: Eukaryota > Metazoa > Chordata > Mammalia > Rodentia > Cricetidae > Sigmodon > Sigmodon hispidus. The sequence continues at coordinate 7,658 of PVIH01012862.1, forward strand.
CTCCCACTTAGGGGGACAGTGCCTTGAGGTAGTTTGACTAACTCATGGCTGGAGACAGACAGACAGGCCTGTGTCTCCTTTGTCAGCACATACCCCTGATTCCATCTTGGGAGAGTGTTGATCCTAGTGTCACATGAGCAGATGGAGCTGGGCCCTGCTTATATGCCATTTGTTATTTCTTCAAGGAATGCTTTACTACACAAAGGGAGACAAGCCAGTCACCACAGCCATCTTCCTTTCCCTAAGACCTTATTGCTGGAACCTTTCCATAAGGCCCATCATCAAGACCATCAACTCAAATATAAAGACTTTTCCTATCTCAACATAAGTGCCCTGGTATATCTTATTCCATTTTCAAAAAAAAAAAGGACTATGATAAACAAAGTGTGGACAGCCTGAGCCTTTTTCTACCACGAGTAAAACTGAGCTGACGATGTCCTGAAATGTAAGTGCACAGTGCTAAAAGTAGATGCTACGCCTCCTCAGCAAGTGCTGGAATGGCTCTACAAAGAGAAAACTCAAGGAATGATGTCGGGCCTCTTATCTCCCTGGCAGTCAGTACCCCATTAAGTGATTTCTTACACCGAATTCAAGTTACGCTTCTCCTTCCCTAGATGTCCTAGTAGATGTATCTAAAATCTGGGGGGGGGGTGTTATAGACCAAGTTATAAACAACCAGAAACTCATTCTGAGATTTCAGATTCTTTAGCTTCATTTTGAAAAACTAATGATTTGAGTTCTAAGTCTCTGCCACATCCCACGTTTTAGCTAAATGGCTAAGAACCTATACATAAAAATGAAAACACACTAGGTTGATATAGGAACAGTTTTGCTCTCAGAATCATTTGTCAAGGGAAATAATCAAAACTCAAAATTTTTTCATTTATAAAATGTAATGTTTAAATAATGGGCTTTCTTATAAGAGTATACACTTTTATAATTAAATAAAAATCAAAGTTATTTTGATGGATGACAATGTTATGACTTATGCAGAACCCAGCACAAGTTCAGAACTCAATAACTATCTGCCTCCAGCCCTTGGCTTTTTAATGCACATTTGCATTTTTCTCCCCATATGTTGAGAACAAGAATGATTTTGCCTGAAAGAATATTGTTAATCAAAAACAGCTACAAAAATGTCTGCCACCTTAAAAAAAAAATAACAGAAACCAGTGTCAGTTTCCCTCACACTGGTCACTCACATCTTTGTCTCATTAAGAACTCAAGTTAAATAAAGCTGTTAACCAATACAGTCTGTGCTTCTCTGATAATTTCTAAAACTTTCCTATTAATTGTGATGAGGCTTAAAAAGCCATCTCAAGAAGAAAATGATTCTAGCCCTTTCCGGGTGGGAAAGCTGTATCCAGCATTCTGCCTGCACGAGTTTTGTGTTGGGCTGGAAGCCCATGCCACGCCAGGCTGACTTTTCCTAGGGCCTCAGGTCATTTTCCCTTACCTCCCGTTACCCAAGCTACATGAGAAAAAATCTGGATGTATGTCCCACATGTTTCAAATAATGATTCAGGATAAGCAAACCTAGCTTCAAAGTGATCATTAAAATCACAAGAAACGGAACATAAGGGAAAAAAGAGCCACACATGGTGGGAAAAGACCAGAAAGGAAAAACCTACAACAAACAACTACCAGACTATTTTTCAATTCAACACATTTACTTTCTGTAGATTCCAGAGTGTGAGTCAGAGGTGATTCCAGCCATCTGTGAAAAGCACCCAGACAAGCAGATATGAAAGCAGATGCTGGGGGGTAGAACTGCCATAAGTATTCAGAAAGGACAGAAATTGGTGACAACAAAATCATCTTCAAAGATCCACTGTAACACAAAATATTCCAGAGAAAAATACCATCACACAAGGTAAGGTCGCCTCACATGTCACCAGGATCCTTCACCTACCCCATAAACTGTTACAGCTCAGTCATTGACAATACTTCATGAAAATTTCAGAAAAATAAAACAATTTTTTTTTTTACTTTGTTTGAAAACAAGACACATGTTTAAGACAAGGACCACCATCAGAGGCAGCCAGGGTCAGTGTTAGACACATGGACGCTGGGAACAACCCCAGCTACTGCAATAATCCAGCTCCCAGCTGAGCCCTCTGGGCCTCACCATTAGATTGTGTTGCATCGTGGAGCCTGAGAACCATTGATCTGCCTCAGCACTCAGTAATGGCCTCCAACACAGAGCAGAGACACATCCTGCTTGCCAACATTTTCTAAGGACCAAGCTCATACAAGAGGCATTAGCAGGCCTGAATCAGAAACCCACTTACCTGTAGAGGTTGCCAGGTGTAACAAAAATCCTGCAAAGCCGAGATGAAAAATGACAGCCATGGTCCAGGGAGGTCTGTGAACCAGTAAGGAGAGCTGGACTCAGTCACAGGCTCTGCCAGGATTTTTCCCTCGTGTCTTGTTGGCATGAGAAAATTGCAAACTCAGTTTTGGTAGATTTTCCAGTTTTCTTAAGAAACTGGAGATCTAATGAGTATGTTTCTAAAGTTTGACTAGTTCAGTTTTTAAAGAAGAAATATCATTTGAATGAAAGTGCCCACAAGTCAACCTGTCAAGCTCCGAGTTAGATGATGGAGATACAGAGAGAATGATGTGGGGAAGGAGAATACAAAACACTCTGCTTAAATTCTCCCTTCACATGTTTGTCTCCAAAATTATACTTCAACAGATACAGCAGCTGCCTCTGTGCTGTGATTTTAAATGCTGGGTCTACCATCTCCCAAGGAATTGCAGCAATCCATCTGTGCAGGGCTGAAATGCCACCTCTTGGCATGAATTCCAGTGGCTGCACCATTCCTACTACAGAGGCTTTCTTTTCCTTCAGACCACCCTGAAGCAGTGGTCACAGGAACATAGTTTTCCATGTACTGTGACCTGGCTTTGAGTCTTGGCTTCTCAGATACGAGCTCACATTTCTGAGTATGTTCTGAAGTCTCTGTGCATGATAAGTGGTTTGGTTGTAATTTCAGAGCAAATAATGATACCTTCTCTGTAATGATTGGTGTCCATTAATCTCCAATTAGTATTTGGACCCAACAAGTGATATTTACATTTTTTGTTTCAGTTCTGGAAACAAAACCTTTCCCCTGAATTCATTTATCAGAATGCATCTCTTTCCTCAGATAATAAAATGCTTGAACTTGAAAACAGAATATTATTTACAAAATTTCCACAATGCCCAGAAGCTCTATCTGAAGGGGATCAGTGGCAGTGAATGGCTTCCTCTGAGCTGGTTTTGACTTCAACACATTTACAGATGTAGGATCACTGACCTAAGTCAGTAGTTCTCAGCCTACAGATTGTCATTAGAAATCAACTTGTTGGTTCACAAGATCCTTAAAAGCTAAAAGAAAATAGTGCCCATTGGATACTCCTATTAGTCTGGGTATTAGGAAAAGGCATGTATATCCCTACCCCATGCTTTACTCTTCCAGCAGTCTGCCATGCTTCTGTTAATAATTAATAAGAGCAAAATCTGATGTGATAGATTTCCAATTATGTTTCACATTCTTTTCATGGATTAATAATGAAGAACAAGAAGTTACCTGGCAGTAAAATGTATTATACCATATGACTCTGTCCAGACATTTATTTTGAAAAATGAAATTTAGAGCCCTTTGGCTATTTCAAATGGAATATGAATAGGAAAATTGAAATGCCTACATTTTCTTGATTTTTTACTCTGTCTTCCTATTATTTTGTTCTTAAGTTCCAAAAAGTTGACTATATAAAATATTTTTCTCTAAATATTGGCAAATTCTTACTTCAATAACTCACGCCACACTGGAAGTCTATTAGTAGGATAGACATGATGGTCCCAGATCTCTGACTTAGCAAAGGATACTCAGAACACAGGTATGAATGTTGCATGCATGCATACAACCATATACATGACTGTACCCAGTCATGTGTAGTACCTTGTGGAATCTAAATTGGGGATCAACAAACATTGAGAAATGTCAGGCTACATTTCTACTATTTTCTTATAGAAGTTAAATTTAGAGTATTCATGATTGTACCTTTTTTTCTTCTCCTCCTTCTGTTTCTCCTTTCACATTCTAATCATCATAACATCATCATTTTTTTGCTTAATCTAAATATAGTTAATTTTTGGTAATTTTATGGGTACTTATTTACATCATTTCTTTCCTTCTTTTCCTCCTTCCAAATTTTTGTACCCTTCTCTTTTCACTTTAATAATTATTACATAAATAGATAGGCTCATAAACCTTTAATAAAATTGACATAGTTGTGTTTGTGTTGTTTATATATGCATGGTTTAGGACTGACCAGTGGGTATTGAATAAACAGTTATGGGGATCACACCTAAGGAAGGGTAATTCTCCCTTTCTCTGCAGGCACTGATTGCCTATAGTTCTTTACCTAGGTTGAGATCTTGTGAGATTTCCCCAATCTGTTCTGGCATGGTGACTGGTAATATCACTTTTCAGGTCTTCTTTGGGGAACCATACTGTTGGGATTTCATGAGTACAGCTCCTGTCATATAGAAATCTTGCAGTTGATATCCCAGATCTCTGACTTTTTCTGTTTTTCCTTCTCCTCTTCTGTGATGTTCTTTAGTGTAGGGGTAAACATATTGATTGGGACCTGGCACCTCACAGTCAATTGTTCTCTGAATTTTGTTTGACTAGTTGTGACTTTCTATAATGGTCTCTGTATACTTTAAAATATCACTTCTTGGCTGAGCATAAAAGCTACATTTAGGACACTAGCTCTGGACACAGGTATGCCTCAATGTGGTCCAGGTGGGTTAGGGTCAGACCATCAGGCTTGCTGATCAGACTGAGCTGAGAGAGGATGTTTGTGCAGGGAAAAGCCTGGGAATTGGTCATAGTGCTGGCAGGATTAATAAAACTCCTCATGACTATGTTCTTAATGGGCCTCAAAGGGGAAAAACTATTGCTTTGCTTTTCTGCAAAATAGCATTGGAGCTACTACGAAAAAGTAGATTGAGAAAAATAGGAGAAAGGAAAATTCTAAGAGAAGCTAAAGCAAAAACAGAGGGATGGGGGTGGCAGTGGTTGTAATGTAATTGACCTCCATAAGCTCATAGGGAGTAGCACTGTAGGAGGTGTGGCCTTGCTGGATAAAGTATTTCACTGTGGAGGTGAATTTGAGGTTTCCTATGCTCAAGCTATGCCTAGTTCAGTTCACTTCCTACTGCCTGTGGATTAATATGAGGAACCCTCAGCTCCTCCAGAACTATCTGCCTGCATGCTGCATGTCCTGCCATGATGTTAATGAAGTAAACCTCTGAACTGTGAGCCACCATAGCAAAATGGTTTTTTGTCATCACTCTTTTTATATCATTATCATTTTCTTTTATTTAAAAAGTTTTTTTTAACCATACCCACCACTGTTCCCTTTCCTTCCCTCCTCCTAGTCCTCCCTCATCCTCCCCCCCTGCTCCATCCCCCCCATTGATTCCCCAGGGACAGCAAGGAATCCTTAGGTGCATCAGTTCAGTCTGGCATATCCAGTCAAGGTAGGTCTGGGTCCCTCCCTCCAGTATCAAGGCTGGGTTAGGTGTTCCTCTGTAGGGAATGGACTCTGAGATGTCAGTTTATGCACCAGGAATATACTCTGGTCCTACTGCAAGAGGCTCCACAAACTGCCCACGCCTTTCAACTGTCATCTACATTTGGAGGGTTTAGTTTCTTTTCATGAAGGTTCCTTAGCTGTTGTTTCAGAGTCAGTGACCTCCCAATAGCTCAGACCAACCACCTCTGTGGGTCTCCTCCTCATGATCCTGATCCCTTTGCTCATATACTCTCTCCTCTCTCTCTTCAGCTAGATCAGGAGCTGCACCCAGGGCTTAGCTATGTATCCCTGCTTCTGCCTTTATCAGTTGCTCAATGAAAGTTCTATATGTTTTTCTTTATAAGACTTGCTGTGCATGGTGTCTCTTGACAGCGATATAAACTCCAAGAAAAAGAAGAAGAAGGAGAGAGAGAAAGGAGAAGCAGAGAGGAAAGGAAGAGAGGGAGATTTTCTTCTTGTGTCTTGTTCCTTCGTGGATCCAATTGACAAATAGTCTTACACTATTGACCTAAGTCACTTCATTCTCAAGTTGTCAGTGCTCTGCTATGAACTTTACACAGAAACATGAGCTGATGTAGGTAACTTTATATATTTGTTGTCAGGAAGGAAAGACTTAAAAATTAGGAAGAAAATCCCTTAGTGAAAAGAACTCCAGGTTCAGTCTTGAATTAATATTTAATAATTTAGTAAACTCATGCCTAGTAAGCAGCTGTCCATGAACAACTGGACCACATGGAAGTTATATTTTTAGTTCTTTAAGAAACTCCCATAGTGACTTGCACAGTGGCTGGATGAGTTTCACACTGAGCTTCCCTCAGAAGCACATAAGGATTCCACTTTCCCCACATCTTCACCAGCATGTCGTCTATTTTCCTTTATAAAGGCTTGTTTATTATTTGTATTTTATGTGTTTGAGGGTTTTTCTTGTGTTTGTGTGTGTATGTGTGTGTGTGTGTGTGTGTGTGTGTGTGTGTGTTTACATTGTGTGTGTCTGGCGCCTATAAACAACACCAATTTCTCTAGAATTGGAGTTGTAGACAGTGGTAGGCTGCATGTAGGTGCTGGATATTGAACCTAAGTCCCCCAGAAAGTCAATATATGCTTTTAACTCCCATCCAGAGCCATCTCTCCAGTTCATCATTTTTATTTTGGACATAACCATTCTGACTGGTGTGATTCAGACTCCCAGAATAGTCTTGGTTTGGTCTTTTGTTGGTGGTGTAATCGTCAACACACACTTCTGTTAGTTGTGCTTCTTAGAATTACTCACATTCATGTTCATGGCCATCAGGATTACATCAGACCCCTTCTCTGTGGCTTATAAACCTTATATGAGTGGCCTCTGCCTTCTTCTCCCACAGGTCCTAAGACCACCGTTCTCACTTACCAGCTCTGAGAACTCAGTTCTGAGAAGCCTGTTCCTTTCCACAATTCAGTCCAACACAAGTACACGCCCTCAGCCCTGCACATTGCTTCTTCCCACTCACCCTCTGACTTACTTTCTGCTTCTCACTTTCACCTCCATCAACGCCACTGTGACCACAAACCTCATTCCCCCTTCAGTTTCTTCTCTAGCACCTAGCAAGGTTTGTAAAATTTTAGATTATTCTAACATACATTTTAAATTCTGTGTGCATGAGATTCAGCCAGCCAGCCAGTGTCAGGAAGGGCCTGAAATGGATGTCTCCACTGCTCCCAGGACCTACCAAAGAACTTCTCAGGATACAGATGCTTGTGGAGTCCTTGTCAAAGGGAAGAAGGCAGTGTAGCCTGAGTGAGAAGACAGATGCAGTTGTTTCCCCTTTTTGTAAGAAAATAATTCTCAATTTGATTACGGGAAACAGCAAACAAACTATGAATTAGAGCAGTTGTTTTTGTCGTGATCTCACTTCCTCACATTCCTTCTCTTCTGTGGGGAAGATGTAAAGCAGTTAGAGCAGGAATGCAGATATATACTTCTGGTGAACACCGTGGGAAGGAACACGCTGGATAATCATTGCAAATCTAACCTCCGTTTCACCTCCAGGTGAGCTGTCATATACTACCTTAGCAATATATGCCCATGATTCAAAAATCCTACCTGAGTTGGAAAAGGTTATCATTATAATATTTTGTGTTGGGTCAGGGTTTCTTTTCCAAAGCAAAACAATTCAACAGCAATGTCTACAACCATCATGGTAACTTCTATGGCAGACAATTACCTCTGCAATCCTGAACCACAATACTTACTTAGCCAGTGGCAACACCTGGGCTCTCCAGAGGGACTTAGGAAATGCTGAATATCTGCTATAAGAGCCCTAAGTTAGGTTAAACCAGCTTCCTTAACCCATGCTGGAAAAGGACTACATTGGTTTGTAGCCAGTGCCTTCCAGTATCTACATAAAATTTTTCAGAAAACAGCAGTGCTCTGATAGAGTTACAACACACTGTTGCCTGAAAGTCACGGATGGCCTAACATCAGAACTTTGTAGCATCCATGAGATTGCAGTTACAATCACCAGGATGCCCCAAACACATTGAGCTCTCAGCCATCCTTCCCTTGTGTATGGCTGCATCTAGGGTATGCTCTCACTTGAATAAAATGAATATGAGAGTCTGAAGTTTGAAGCCTAACTCTAGTCAATTTATAATTTCTTTGAGGGAGCATGCCAAAATTTGGATAATTTTTAAAGATCTATGGGGCAGAAAATTTAAATAGAATTTTATAAATGAACACAGCTATTAAGCTTCTAATTTTCAACCTTCAGAGAGTGCCCCACAGCACAGAATAGAATCACAAATGAGCAAGAGTCTAGATGTCTGGAACAACAACATCAACGTCTGGATCTTTGGCCTCAAAAACAGTGAAATCCATCCAAGGGACTACAGACAAGTTATCCGTTAGTAAGCAGTTGGTTTTTACAGATTTTTCTCAGCCCCCGTGAAACTGTGAGCCAGAAGAACTAGGTAGGCAGCTGAATCTGTGAGTTTATTTATGTCCGAGGTTGAGGCTGTAGGTAAAGAGCTCAGCAGGGCTTTCTCCAGAGTAAGATGGGAGAAACATCAAAGCAACCATCTTCCTGCAAAATCCAGGGCCTAAGCCTGAGCCTCAGGAGTGTAAACACTAATGTTATTCACACAGCTCTCTTTCTCCTAGCGACCTGTAAGCCTCTGACTGAAATTGTGGACATAGATTCATTTTTCAAGGGGGGAAAATAACTTAAAATTCAGCCTGAGTTGGAAGAATAGCCCCCTCTCTGTTCTCCTTCCTCCATTCTCTCCATCAAACATATAGAAAAATTGTTTTCTTTTCTCCAAAGCAGATGATATTGTGAACAGCACCCCGCACCATGTCCCTGTAGTGCATGGTTACCATGCCTCAGTAAGTTGATTATTTCTCCCTGCGGTCTTTAAAAAGCAAAATTATTCTGAGCATAGACCGGTAGCTTGGTGCAGTTCAGTGAGGCAGGCTGAGCAACTTGCCTGGCTGGCTTGAGATGTCTGTGCAGAACGTTTCTTTTAATTGGCTCTTCCTGCCAGCCACTTGAGACTGCATGCCAGCCCCTGACAGAAATCAAATAGTCTTTGCCCAAGCCAATTGAATTGGCTCTACTTGAAAGAGCTACTTTGACCAGGTATGGCTCCTAGTGTGCTCATGGAAATGACCTTTGACTCCTATGAGTTCCAAAAAAATATTTGAGTAACAAGTCAGTCCTCTATAGAGAAAATCCATGTGTCAATAATGCCAAGAAAGACTTGAACTTCCTCATGATACTGGGCAGACTTAGTGCCCAAGTCAGTTCTTTCCTCTCTGCCTCAACATCCTATATTTAGCCAGCACAGGCTGGGGAGACAACAGACATCCTTGGAGCCAGCTTCTCTGAAGAAACAACATAACCTTTAGGATTGATAATCATGCCAAATATTGAATATTTAAAAGCAAATGCTATTCTAATTAACTGCAGTCACAAATGGTGACAGATTCTCCTACAAATGCTGGCCCGAAGAATAACCCCCAAGACTCAAATCAGAATGGGGGGTGGGGTATGAAAGCAAAGCCAGTCTTGTACAAGGTCACAGAAAGTTGCCCATGGCCTTCAAAGGTCAGCTGTCATTGAGACCTAGTGTATTACAGACAGCTGTCAACAGGGAATGCTACCCTGTCAGAGTTAAGAACCTGGAAGCTGACAAAGAGACACCAGAGACAGGTCTCCGGGAAAGCAGAAGCAGAGAGATTGCTGCCTGGGCTCTCCCAGGGAAAGAAAACCTCTGTTCTTCCCAAAATGAATATTAAAGATTCAGTGCTATGAGTTCCTCATCAATGTTCTGTTTCCTTTTATTAATATTCAGTTCAACTGGTAATATAATATGTGTTTGTTATTTTGTTGTAGATAAGCAGAAAAGCAACAATGAAAAAGAAATACTGTTTACTTCTGTACAAAAATATTAATATACAAAAGCTGAATCTATATCATATATATGCATATATGTGTGTATATACATATGTATATATTTTTCCTGAATTTTTCCTTGGATACATTGTTGTGCGCAACCTTGCCAGCAAGGAAAGCACAACACCCAGAATCTTCTTTCAGCAGTTTATTCCGGACCTTTACAATTGTTCTCTCTTTGTTCTTCTCCCTGCTTCTCCTTCCTCTTCCCAGGAAACCCCGCCCACTGACTAGAACTCTCAGGGCATCCAATCCCAATAAGCCATGTGGGCACAGCTCATAGGTCCACATACGCAACAGCAAACCACGCCCCAGGCTCAAGCCAAATAAGGAGTTGTTTATCAAAAGAGAACACTCACCCACCCACGGTGGGGGGGGGGGGTGGAGGCCAGAAATCAGCACCATCTTTAGAGTGCAGCAGCAGGCAGCTCTCTACAATACATGACAGGTGTAATATGAATAATATATTGATTTTATACAGAAACTATTCTGTGGTATTTTTTAAAACAAGATATGTCCATCGGTGCTACTCATACCCCGCACAGTCTCACCCAGATGTGCTCATCTCATCTGCTAATGCCAGCCTTAAGAAACATTGTCACGGACCAGGTTCTGTCTGTGGAGCGTGTCTCCACACACTCAGTAGCATACAGAGATAGACTTCGGCTATGAGAGTCCCCCCAGCTGCTGCTAAGACAAGGGAACTTGCGCAGCCACCCCGCCTCCAACTGCTTCAACAGAGAAGGACTGAGGACTACTGTCCAGAGCAGAGTCAGACATGGAGCAGACCCCTTGCTCAGAGGCAACAGGAGACACACAACCCCGCTTGCCACAACTGATCAGGAGTCACCTAATTGTGAACCACTGAAGCCATGGCAGACGCCAGTACAAAAATATATATAGTAATATAAAGAACATCAAGATAACTCCAGAAGAAAGTGGCGGCTATACAACTACAAGAGCTAAACTGAGCAATGAAGAAGAAATAGAAGGAAGCAATACCAAAAATACCTTTATGATGATCATTGAAGCCCTAAAAGAAGATATGAAAAATTCTCTTAAAGAAATAGAAGATAATACAACCAAAAAATTGGAAGAGATAAACAAATCTATGAAAGAAACATGCCAGGAACTAAAAGCTGAAATAGAAGCAATAAAAAAGGCTCAAAATGAAGCAAAGATGGAAATAGAAAACATGAAGAAAAAAGCTGGAACCACGGATACAAGCATAACAAACAGAGTTTAAGAGATGGAAGATAGAATCTCTGAAGAGGAAGACTCAGTAGCTCAAATAAATATATCAGTCAAAGAAAATACTAAAACCAAAAAAGCCATAACTTAAAATGTTCAGGAAATCTGGGACACCATGAAAAGACCGAACTTGAGAATTATAGGAATAAAAGAAGGAGAAGAATACCAGCTCAAAGGCACAGATATTGTTTTCAATAAAATCATAGAAAAAAACTTTACTAACTTGAAGAAGGAAATGCTTATAAAGATACAAGAAGCTTACAAAACACCAAATAGATATGACCTCCCAAAAAAGTCAGTGCACCACATAATAATCAAGCCACAAAACATGCAGAACAAAGAAAAAATTTTAAGAGCTGCTAAAGAAAAGGGCCAACTTACCTATAAAGGCAGACCCATCAGAATAACACCGAACGATTCAATGGAAATGATGAAAGCTAGAAGGGCTTGGTTAGAAGCTATACAGATGCTAAAAGAGCATGGCTGCCAAACTAGAATACCATATCTTGCAAAATTATCAATCAGCATAGATGGAGTAAACAAGATATTTCATGACAAAGTCAGACTGAAACAATATCTATCTACCAGTCCAGCACTACAGAAAGTATTAGAAGGAAAACTCCAACCTAAGGACCTCAGATACACCCATGAAACCACAAACAATCAAAAAACCCACAGAAGAATTGTCACGCGCACCCTTGCCAGCAAGGAAAGCATAACACCCCGGAAAGAATACTCCAGAGAAAGAAAATACATACAAACAAGTTACCACCCAAAATAGCAGGAAATATCAATCAGTGGTCACTAATATCCCTTAATATCAATGTACTCAACTCACCTATAAAAAACACACACCAACAAGATGGATACAACAACAGAAGCCATCCTTCTGTTGCCTACAAGAAACACACCTCAACAACAAAGACAGAAACAGGCTCAGAGTAAAGGGTTAGGAAAAGATTTTCTAGTCAAATGGTCCTAAGAAACAAGTGGGAGTTGCCATTCTAATATCTAACAAAATAGAGTTTAAGCTAAAAGCAATTAAAAGGGCCCAAGTTGGTCATTACTTATTCATCACAGGAAAAATTGGTCAAGAGGAGATTTCAATCCTGAATATTTATGCCCCTAATATAAGGACACATACCTATGTAAAAGAAACACTGTTAAGCTCAAATCCCACATCAATTCTCACACCCTAATAGTGGGAGACTCCAACATCCCACTTTCACCCCTGGACAGGTAAACCAGACGGAATCTCAACAGAGAAATAAGGAGTCTAACAGAGGTTATGATGCAAATGGATTTAATACATATCAACAGAAGCCTCCACCCAAATGCAAAGGAATATACATATTTCTCAGCTCCTCGTGGAACTTTCTCCAAAATTGACCACATAATTGGTCATAAAGCAAATATCAACAGATACAAAAAAATGAAAATAATCCCTTGTAACATATCAGACCACCAGGGCCTAAAGTTAGAGTTCAACAACATCAAAAATCAAAGAAAGCCTTACCAACTCATGGAAACTAAACATCACTCAGCTGAACCACCTCTGGGTCAAGCAAGAATTAAGAAAGAAATCAAAGTCTTCCTAGAATTTAGTGAAAATGAATCCACAACGTACCCAAACTTGTGGGACACAATGAAAGCAGTCTTAAGAGGAAAATTCATAGCACTAGATGCCTATATGAAAAACTCATACTAGAGAACTAACAGCTCAGCTGAAAGCCTTAGAACAAATAGATGCAAACTCACCTAGAAGGAGTAGATGGCAGGAAATAATCAGACTTAGAGCTGAAATCAATATAATTGAAACAAAAGAACAATACAAAGAATCAATGAATCTAAGAGTTGGTTCTTTGAGAAAGTCAACATGATAGATAAGCCCTTTCCAAACTAATTAAAAAACAGAGAGATAGTGTCCAAATCAACAAAATCAGAAATGAAAAGGCAGACATAACAACGGACCCCCAGGAAATCCAGAGAATTATCAGATCATACTTTGAAAATCTGTATTCCACAAAAATGGAAACCTAGGAGAAATGGACAGCTTTCTTGACAGGTACCATTTAACAGAATTAAATGAAAGTCAGATTAATTACCTACACAGGCCTGTAACCATTAAGGAAATTGAAGCTGTCATTAAAAGCCTCCCCCAAAATAAAAGCCCTGGTCCAGATGGTTTCAGTGCAGAATTCTACCAGACATTCAAAGAAGAATTATTACTGTTACTCCTCAAACAATTTCACACAGTAGAAACTGAGGGAATATTGCCAAGTTCCTTTTATGAGGCCACAATTACCCTAATACCCAAGCCACTCAAAGACACAACAAAGAAGGAGAACTACAGACCAAATTCCTTCATCAATATTGATGCTAAAATTCTCAACAAAATTTTGGCAAACCGTATACAACAAGATATAAAAAATATCGTCCACTACGACCAAGTAGGCTTCATCCCAGAAATACAGGGCTGGTTTAACTTACAAAAAACTGTAAATATTATCCATCATATAAACAAACTAAAGGAATAAAACCACATGATCATACCCTTAGATGCTCAAAAAGCCTTTGACAAAATCCAACACTCCTTTATGATAAAAGCCCTGGAGAGATCAGGAATATAGGGAGAGTACCTAAATATAATGAAGGCAATTTACAAGAAGCCGACAGCCAGTATCAAACTTAATGGAGAAAAACTCAAAGCAATCCCACTAAAATCAGGAACTAGACAAGGATGTCTTCTCTCCCCTTATCTATTCAATATAGTTCTTGAAGTTTTATCTAAAGCAATAAAAGAACAAAAGGAGATTAAGGGGATACAAATTGGAAAAGAAGAAGTGAAACTATTTCTATTTGCAGATGATATGATTGCATTCATAAGTGACCCACAAAATTCTTCCAAGGAACTGCTTCAGCTGATAAACAACTTCAGCAATGTAGCAGGATACAAGATTAACTCAAAGAAATCAGTAGCCCTTCTATACACTAAAGATCGAAGGGCTGAAAAAGAAATAAGGGAAACATACCCTTCATAATAGCTGCAAATAGTATTAAATACATTGGAGTAACTATAACCAAAGAAGTAACAGATCTATTTGACAAAAATTTTAAATCACTGAAGAAAGAAATTGAAGAGGATATCAGAAAATGGAAAGCTCTCCCATGTTCCTGGATAGATAGGATCAACATGGTAAAAATTGCAATCCTACCAAAAGCAATCTACAGATTCAATGCACTGCCCATCAAAATTCCAACACAATATTTTTTGAACTTTGAAAGAAAAATACTCAATTTCATTTGGAATAACAGGAAAGCCAGGATTGCCAAAACAATTTTGCTCAACAAAAGAACCTCAGGAGGCATCGCTATCCCTGACTTCAAGTTATTCTATAGAGCTACAGTAATAAAAACAGCATGTACTGGCATAAAAACAGACTTGTGGATCAATGGAATAGAATTGAGGATCCAGACATTAACCCAAAGACCTATAAACACCTGATCTTCGACAAAGAGGCCCAAAATAGTCAATGGAAAAAAGATAGTATATTTAACAAATGATGTTGGCATAGCTGGATGGAAGTGTGTAGAAAAATGCAAATAGATCCAAGTCTGTCACCCTGCACAAAACTCAAATCCAAGTGGATCAAAGACCTCAACATAAACCCAGCCACTTTAAACTTGATAGAAAAGAAAGTGGGAAATATACTTCTACAAATTGGCACAGGCTACCACTTCCTAAATATAACACCAGTGGCACAGACACTAAGACCAACAACCAATAAGTGGGACCTCTGAAGCTGAGAAGCTTCTGTAAAGCCAAGGACACTGTCAATAGGACAAAACAACAGCCTACATAATGGGAAAAATTTTTCACCAACCCTACAAGTGAATGAGGACTGATCTCTAAGATATATAAAGAACTCAAGAATCTAGAGCCCAAAACCTTGAATAACCCAATCAAAAAAATGGGGTTCAGAAATAAAAAGGGAATTCTCAGCAGAAGAATTATGCATGGCTGAAAAGCACATGAAAAAGTGCTTATCCATGACTTTTGGAATCTCTGAATACCTTGGTTCTCAGTATTATCACTCAATTGAATTTTTTTCTTATTAAAGTATGTACTTTTTAAGACTTTTTCCTGACAGTATTATGTAATTTTTTAGCGTGGGTAGATGGGAGTGTCGCTGGTATGTTACCATACAGCTGACATGTATTTTTTGTCTATTCTTTATTATCTTAGTAGTTTCATGCTATGTATGTACCATAACCAACCTATTGCCTATGAGAAACATGTAAGATAATGTATTTACAGCCATTGTTACAAGTTTATAATGTATTTTTCTATCTTGTTTTATATGTATGTTATATAACATTCAAAAGAATTTTTTCTTGATTGAGAAAAGGATACAAAATGCAAAATCCACAATTTTGATAACTGAAAATTGCCAATTGTTTTGCAGTACTTTATTATATTGGGTGTCTTGTCTTTCTTGGGCTTTTAGTTAGCTGATGAATGAATACATTAGACACTTCTGGGTTTTAGTTGGGATTTTACATAGCTTGCATTTTAATTCTTTGGTTCTTTGCTGTTTCTATTAACCCATAGCATTATTTTAATAAATGTTATAATACCAACCTACTAAAAAAAAAAAAAAGAAAAAAAAAGAAAAAATGCTTATCATCTTTAGTCATCAGAGAAATGCAAATCAAAACAACTTTGAGATACCACCTGACACCTGGTAGATTGGTTAAGATAAAAGGCATGATAACAGCCTATGCTGGAGAGGATGCAGAGTAAGGAGAACATTCCTCCATTGTTGGTGGGAGTGTAAGTTTGTTCAGCCTCTTTGGAATGCAGTATGGCGGTTTCTCAGAAAATTGAGAATCAATCTCCCCAAGGACCCAGCATTACCACTTCTGGGTGTATACCCTAAAGATGCACAGTCACACTCCAAAGGCATTAGCTCAACTATGTTCATAGCAGTGTTATTTGTAATAGTAAGAACCTGGAAACAACCTAGATATCCCTCAACTGAAGAATGGATTAACAAACTGGTACATCTACACAATGGAGTACTACTCAGCATTAAGAAAAAATGATATCCTAAAATTTGCAGGCAAATGGATGGATTTGGAGCATATCCTCCTGAGCGAGTTATCACAAACCCAGAAAGATAAGCAGGGGATGTACTCACTCATTAGTGGACTCCAAACAAACATACATACAAACAAACAAACAAACAAAAGCAAAGCATGCGTAAGCTGCAAACCACAACTACTGAATAGCTTGGGATCAGAAACACCTTGGACTGACTCCTTGGATCCCACTCCCCTTACAGGAACACCTGACTCAGACTTGAGGTTGGGGGCAGAAAACTGAATCTGCCAAGAGTGGAGGCTGAACTAAGCAATATTGGGACAGTGGGACCTTGGGACCGCCTCCTGCATGCCCAGGGTGGGGGAGGATGGGGAGTTGTGGAGAAGAGAGAATGACCTGATGTGGTGGGAGGAAGAAGGGACCTTGATTAAGGATATACAAGGATAGAAAGTATGACTTCTTTGTTTACACTAATAAAAAAGAAAAAGAAAAAGAAACATTGTCACTTCTGCTTCATCTGGAATGTTCCCAGGTATTTTAACTTTGTGGACCTCTAAATTGGAAAAACAAAACAAAACAAACAAACAAAAACAGAAAACAAAAGAAATGAACAAAGAAAACACTTTTCAAACTTCTAATTTCAGATGCCATGCCCCTTGCTATCACACAGCTCTTTACCTACCCACATCTCTCCATGGAACAACCTGTGGAATACCTTCACCTGTCCCCACCAATAGTGTGACTACCTTCACCTGCTCACTCCTCTGCCCCCCCACTACAGTGTGTAGACTACTTTCACTTGTACAGTGACATAAGCAATGCATCCAGAAGTCCTTCTTAATATCATCTCTATAAACTACCCTTTAAATCTGGTTGCCCCTTCATAGTGTCATAGAGCTTAACTGTAACATCTCATCTAAACACCCTTCAGCAAATGGAAAGCTTAGCTCCACTGACAACATGCCTCTACTGCTGTCTTTAACCTTCCAGTATGTTAAGACTCTTTTGAATTCATTGCTTTCACTGCTAACCATTTAACATGCATTGTAAAGTTTCCTTTGTCAGCCCTCAGAAAGTTTCATTACCTTAGATGCTATGAAGGACTGAAGAACTATGTGCATGAAAAGATTATTACATTAAGACCGACAGTCTAGTCTGGAGAGATAGCTTGGTAGATAAAGTGTTTGATACAAAAGCAAGAGGACTGATCTAGTTTTCTTCCTGATGCTAATGAAACACTCTGACCAAAGTAACTTTGAAAAGAAAGGGCTTTTTTGGCTTACACTTCAAGATCACATTCAATCACTGAGGAGTAGCAGACCAGGAACTCAAGGAAGTAGGAAAAACCCATAGAGGGATGCTGATTGTTGGTTCACACAAACAACTTGCTCCCAGACTCATGCTTAACCAGCTTTCTTATACAGCTCAATACCATCTGCTGCCCACAATGGGCTGGCCCTTCTGTGTCAATTAGCCATTTAATTTAGTCCACAGACATGAGGAAGCCAGTGAGATCTTGGCAATCTCTGCAGACTTACTCATGGAGTCTATGCTGGGTCAAGTTGAAAACTCCAGGGAACTGGGACAATGACTTAAGTTTAGCTCCCCAGGCCCCACATCCCACTTGAAAGCCTATCATGACTGCATGTACCCTGTCTAAAAGACTAGGAGAAGGAGGAATAGTAGAGAAATCTGCTCGTGTTGACCTTCAATATCCATAGATATGTGTGTGGATAAATGTAACTTCATATACATATATAATACACACACACACTGACTGGCACTATTAAAGGTATTTTATATGTATTGACTCAATCTTATTCCTGCTGAAGTACTGTAAGAAAGCTACTTTAGACATGACTAGCTAAAGCCCAAATAGAGTAGATCCCCTCAGAGATCTTTGTTAGGAAAGGGCATCTGATGTTCCTGTCACATAGAAAGTGAGTGTTCCACCAAGCACCTTTGTGAGAGAGCTCACACAGAAGTACCAACTTATAAAACACAAAAGTGATGCCCTGAAGGAGGGATGTAGAATTTGTTGAAAGCTAGTAAAAGGCTGAGCAGAAACATAAAGTCTTGTTCCTAAATTTGCCTGTGGTCATGATATTCTCTGTGACCCGCTGAGAATAACTATACCACTGCTGAGAATAATTCCAATGCTGCTTCTTGCTATCTTCTTTTCCACCTGAGGCCAAGATGGTAACAGAGCACTTGATGAATGCTTAGATGTGTTGGTCATTGTCAGTCATCTTGAGTTCTGCCTCTTTCTCTGGGTTCACACGTCTTGAGTATTTCACAGAAGATGCTGTATGTGAAGCTGTGGTGAGCTGCTGTCTCGTGTGCCTAGTCTAGTGACTGCATATGACCAGCTGTGTGAGATGTTCTTCACCTCAGTTTCTGTTTTGCTACGTGATGGTATCAAAGATCTATGCAGGCTGACCTGATCCACACAGATACTGTAAAGTATGTAGATTTGAGTAACTGGAGAATCAGCTTATGCCTGGGAGATAAGCCTTGGTTAGCTGAACATTGAATATTCAAACTGTAAAAAATAAATCCAAACCCAAAGACTATAGCATAGAAATCAGATCTTTAGGAAAACTTTAAAAGATAAGATAGGTTATTATTTCCTTGTCAGAACTAAGTGCTGTTCACTACTGCAGAATGAGGTGGCCTCTGAGTGAGTGATTGTTTGGGTGAGCTAAGGCCATATTGTTCCATGTTGTCAATGAAGGCAAAATATGAATTTGAATGCCAAAAATGTTTGTATAGTGATCAGATGTTGAAAAAAACTATAAAATTATATTACTCTATTCTTACACAATCAGAAAGCAATTTGTTCCTAGCTGATGTTACAGAGGTGAAACTAAAAACCCTTAAAGCTGTGGGCTGGAGAATTAAAGTAACTGCAGCAGGACACAAAAGAACTCAGTTAAAGTCACCAGGAAGTAGCTGGGAAAAACCATTACTACTTGTTTTATTACTACAACTTCAACAATGAAGAAACTGAAGAGCAGAGTGTCTTCAGTGTCTTATCCAGGATAGTCCATCTCACACAGAATCCACCCTCTGACCACAGTCTGCAATTGTAACTCACAGGCCTCCATGTGTGTAACATTTCTATGTGCTGTACTGACTTCTTCTCAGCCCCATTTCTTCAGTTGTGTCAGGAGTATAGATAGGTGAGTCCCCAAATGCCAATGTAAAGGGCTTAGGTACTGAAAAGAGACACAAAATGGTGGGGGCTTTGGGCTATTTTCCCAGGGAAGGGATTTTTTTCATTTACAACCTGTTCTGCAAAATTATGGTTGTATACTTAGTCAGAAGCCCTGCAAAGGCCCCACTTTCTCCACACTGAGTGTTGCATCAAGCCTGGGGACTCTGCCTCAGAGTTGGGAATGTGCCTTTGCGTGCTCAAGATCTGTCCCATCGGTGTCATCAGTAGAGAGGCAGAGGGGAGGAAAGCATTCCCTTTGACTAAAATAATCACTCTGGGTGCCTGCATATGTAGGAATAGAAAAACTTCCGACTACACCATTGTTGCTTCTTTGTCAGGATTGCCTACTCTGCTTTCAATAACAGTACTATCTAGTCACTGTGAATTCCAAGCATACAGTGGCACAAAGATTTCCCTAAGGTCTCTAGTTATTGTCCTTTTGCTTAACTCATATCTGTGTTATTCTTTTAATGTGGCAACAATCTGTCTGCAGAAACCCTCTGTAGTGAGGGTAACTCCACTGATCGCTCTCCTGTAGAAGAATTTTACATCACTTGGGCTGATGGTGTGCTCATGCTTTTCTTTCCCTTGTCCTAAGGACATGCTCTTTGCACACCCAAGAGAAACCACAGCAGAGGACTTGAAGCCATCAGCAAGGATGTGAGCAAAGAAACCAGGCACGTGTAGAAAGCCACTGAAATCTCCGGGTTGTTTGTTATGGGTATCACATGTCAGAGGTGCTGCAGTGACTTTTTTGAAATAGAGCTTTCTCCATTACCTGGCTTGTCTTCTTCTCTAGCTGCCATCTGTCTTTCCACCTGCTATCTGTCACTTTGTTTCTTGTATCCATTTAGTCTGTAATGTCACCCATACTGTCATCCAAAGAACTCCTTTTCCAGAGTGCCCCAGTGTCCTACAGCAGCCCCCCTCAGCAATTTACTATGACACATCCTGTAATACTTTGTTTATTTAATATTCACTATTTATCAGGTTTCTAAACTATTTATATCAATGTTTGTTAAATATTCTCACACCAAAACCTGGGGTGGGTGACTGTGATGACAACATCCTTCTCGTGGAGAGTTTGGTCCAACCAACAACTGTGAATTCTGTGTGATAAGAAAAGCAAGGAGCCAGCTTTTCAGTACAGGGACCACGCTTAGCACCCTAGAGTGACAGAATAGCTTTTTGCATGTGAGGTCCTCTATCTTACTTGTTAATTAGTGAGGCAATGAGTCAGTTAATACTCCTAAATTCTTCCATAAATCAGCCTTGTTGTTTGAGCAACATCAAAGTATCTCAGTTGTATTCCCTTTCCTGGAATATGAAGTAGACCTCAGGTTACATAAATCCTCCTGTTCACAAATGTATTTTAGAGAAGGTCTTACATAGTGAGGTAGTCCACTCCACAGCATGTTCAGCAGAGAACAGAAGACATGACAAGGCTTTTCCTCTGTCCTCATCAGACCCCATGGAGGGGCTGGTACATTCTGGTCTCACTGGGCCTTGTCTCACCTGCTCTGGTATCCCAGTAATGACACTTTCTTCAGCAACTGAGAAGAAAATATCTTCTACTTTCAACAGAAACTTAAAGTCACAGCATGATCTATAAAGCCCTGTGAATTTGATAGTGATGGTTTATTTATCACTGTCTAAGACAATTCATGATTTCATTTCACTTTTCCTGGCATCACCAGGGAATCTGAGGGTACAATTACTCCAGAACCTTCACAGCTATAACAAGCAGCAGAAGCCTGGGC
This sequence comes from Sigmodon hispidus, assembly GCA_004025045.1. NCBI lineage: Eukaryota > Metazoa > Chordata > Mammalia > Rodentia > Cricetidae > Sigmodon > Sigmodon hispidus. The sequence goes on from PVIH01012862.1 coordinate 29,012, forward strand.
ATGAGGCCAGATGTGTGTGCTATTCTGGTTGCTGGGTTTTTGCTTACGCCACTGATCAATGAGCTGATGACTTTGACTAGGGAATCTTTTTTTCTTTGAAATAGTCCATAACCTCATTATTACCATTTGATTACATAACCACTTCTTCCTCTGGTAGCTACTGTAGATAATTTATAGTTAAGATATCCTTGACAGTTAGAGAAATAAAGATGACAATCATGTACTTCATAGCAAAAAAAATCTTCTTTGTAAAAGCCTTCTGAGTTTAACCTAAGAGCAACCAGATTTCAATGTATTCCAGTACTCACAACCATAAGTCCACCTGCATATGTGTCTGCACGTGCATTCACAGGTGCACACACACACACACACACACATACACACACACAAACAAACAACTGCATACATATCTATACTTCTGTACACACACTTGTACACATCCACACCTACATACACATACCTGTACTCATGATATGGGATGTCTTTTTGTATACTGTGAATATTATTGGCTAATAAAGGGTCTGTTTGGCCTATGGCAAAGCATCTTAGAAATAGGCGGAAAATTCAATTATAGATAAAGGGGATGGAGGGTGGAATCAGAAAAGATGCAATCCAGCCACCCCAAAATCAACATGTAAAGGAAACACGGGTAAGCTACGGACCATGTGGCAAGACAGATTAATGGAAATGAGTTAAGATGCAAGAGCTAGCTAGCAATATGCCTAAGCCATAGGCCAAGTAGCATGTAATTAATATAAACTTTTGTGTGATTATTTGAGACCAAGCAAATGTCTATTTGGGACAGCTGGTCTGGATCTTGGGGATAGTCTAGGTCAGAAACTTCTTACTATACACATACCTCTCACAATTTACACATACATGCACACTCATTTACAAATACCTATAAACCCATAGACATCTGCACGTTTATCTTACATACCCGCACACATCCACACACAGATTTGCTTTGGAATTGCTTGCTGAAGATAGCAAAACATTAAGACTATACCCTGTCACTTGCCAGATAGAACTCACCAAACTGAACTTGGCCTTCACTGGAATATGCTCTGGAGTCTATACCATGCGTCAGGTGTTTTGGTTTTGTTTTTTCATATAAGGCACTCAACATTAACGCTGCAAGATCTATTGACAATAGTCAAAAAATAGAATTACCTGGAACATCTATACCTATTTGCAAGAAAATAAATATAACCAAAGATAATCATATTAAGCAAAATAAGTCAGACACAGGAAGAAAATTATTGCATTTTTTTCAAATTTAGGAATTTAGAAAAGGAAAGAGGATAGGATATAAAAGAGAGTCTCTCTGGGGTTTGGAAATGGAGATGGAGAGTGGTGAATAAGGAGGCCAAGGCAGTGTATTAAGGATAGAAATGCCATAACACATCCACTCATAAGTATCTTAAAAAGAAACTAACATAGTAGATGCCATAACACATCGACTCGTATCTTAAAAAGAAACTAACATAATGAACATATACACCAAGTTGGAATTTAGAAGAAAATATAAAATCATACAACAATCAAACCTCTTAGTATACTACTCAGCTAAGAAATATGTAGCCAAATGATAGATTTTGTTATTGTACGAAGGGGAAGAAGAGAAGGGGAGCTTGTCTGTGTTCTTCCTACTCAGGCAGGTTATAGCTCAACTCCTGATCCAAACAGGTGAGACTATGGGTGTAAAGGGACCTCTGGGCTCTTACACACACCCTGACAAGAATGACTTAGTTTTTCCATATAGCCCATAGAAAAGTGTGTGTGTGAAAGCTTAATCACCAGTAAGTCTTTAGTCTTGGAATACTTTCAGCTTCTACAGGACATAGCCACAAGTTTTCTGATGTTGTCATAAAATACTACTATATAAGCTACATGAGTAAGAAAACATTAATTTTAGCTTGTAGTTCAAGTGGACACTGTCCATGATGGCAGAGCAGGCATGGTGGCAGGAGCATTAGGTTGGACAATCACATTCCTCTGCAGATGAATCAGAGAGAGAACAGGAAGTGATGTCAGGCTATAAATCCTCAAATCCTGCCATCCTGATGATATACTTCCTTTCAGCTAGACTCCTTCTCAGGAAGCTCCATAATTTCTTTAAACAGAGCCACAAACTGAAGACAAAGTTTTTAGACAAATGAGCTTTTGTGGGGAAATTTACTATTCAAACATATTAGTGAGTTCAAGGAAAAGATGTATAATTTTTGTTCCCATTCAAATAACAAAATACAAGATCCTCTGAGAGCCCTGACATTGGTTTTGGTTTTGTTCTTGGCTCCTTGTTCCAACAGTTGGTTTTACTTTTTCTTCCTGGTGGACTGGAACTCTCCAACTATCTCAGTTTCTATTTCATGGTAAGGTTAGGACACTTTAACTGGAAATTTTATATGCTTACATTTTAGAATGGAAGACACAGATGAAGACAGAAGCCAAAGGAAGTCCTTGCTTGTGATGTGTCATTTCAACTAAATGTTCAAACATTTAGAGAGAATGACAGATAAATCAAAACATAAGGCTCGTATCAACAGAGTCTGAAAACAAAAGGTTAGAACAGTAAAAGTCTAAATTCAACAAGAAACTTAGAAAATTACATTTACCCCCATCCCACCACCATCTCCCATCTAGTAGCAAAATGATTTTTTGATCTTTCTATTAAATAAATGACTATGGACAGAAGGACAATGAAGACTTGCCAAGGGAAGGACAATCCAGCTGTCTCCAGCTTTGCATCTTCGTTAGCTGAGTGTGGACTCAAATCCTTCTCCTTCCTGGATTCCTGTCTTCTACCTTCACTTCCATATCAAGGAAACATGAGGAGATGTAAACAAAACTCTATATAAGGCTGGGATGACTAGCACTGTAGAGGCCAGCTCCTGCCCACCCAGAGAAGGGGTTTAAGGCAAGGTGAAAATAATCCCTTTCTGGGAGGATTTCCTGGAGAATGATCTTCTGTAGTTCATTTTCTCTGATCTTTCAACTGTCCTCAACTTCAACACATCAACATAGTCTCATTGGTCTTTACTTTGTCATGTTCTTGCATTAGTTTTGTCTTTTACTGTGAAGGCACATCTGACAAAACTGATTTAATCAAGAACAAAATATTTCTATGTAATTATGAATATTATCAGACAGTTTTTATTGTCACATTATTTGTGCAAGTAAGAAATGTAGTATGAAGTTTCTGGCCCAGACTAGCCCCAAGGTCTGGACATGCCTGTAGCTACTTAGCTCTGCCTAGCCCTAAGATCCAAACCAGCAGTCTCAAAGTCCCAAAGAAACAGAAGCTTCTGCCCTGGGCAAACCCTGAGATCTGAACCTGAAGTCCTAAATAGACTGCCCACAGCTTCTTAGTCCCAAATAATCACACAAAGTTTTATATTAATTTCGTGCTGTTTGGCCTATGGCTCATGCTTATTGTTAGCTAGCTCTTGCATCTTAATTCATCCCGTTTCTATTCATCTATGTCTTTCCATGTGACTAGTGGCTTACCTATACCTTTACATCTTGCTCTCTCTTTGGCAGCTTGCAGCATCGATCTCTAATTCCACCCTCCTTGCCCTTTACCTATGCTCAGATTTCCAGCCTGCTTCTAAGATGCCTTGTCATAGGTCAAAACTTTTTATTAGCCAATGATAATTCAGAGCATATAGAAAGACATCCCAGATTAGAGAAATAATTCCAAATAGCATGATTGTGAATACATTACATTTCTGAACTTGAACATATCCACAAGGTGGATGTTATCTGATTCTTTTTTAATATATAAAAGAGAAAGTATATTATTCACAAGTACACAGGAAAAAATGCAAAAAATGAAATAAACAGGATATATATCTAAGGATGTATAAGTACAAGGATGAAAAATAGCAGCCCCTCCCTCTTCCCCCATAAGGAAGTCCAACATCTCCACTGTCCAATAAAATCAGATGTGATACCCACACAGGCTCAGAGATCATCTACATAAGAGGGGATGGGAAGAGCATTAGAGCCAAAGACAGAGAGAAGGGTCATAAAACGGTACCCTATGGGCTGCTGGAGTTTGCTCTTTATTGCTGAGAAAACACTATGACCAAAAGCAACTGTTGAGAAAAAAAATTGTTTTATTTTGCACTCTGAGGTCACAGTCTGTCACTGAAGGAAGTCAGGACAGGAACTCAAGGTAGAAACTGAAGCAGAAACTATAAAAAAAAAAAAAAACATTATTTACCAGATTGCCCTCTGGATTCTGTTCAGACAGCCTTCTTATACAGTTCAGTACCACCTGCCTAGGGTTGGTTACACCCACACTAGCCTGGGTCTTTCTAGATCAATCAGCAATAAAGAAAATGCCTCACCAATGTGCCCATAGGCCAATCTGATCAAGGCCACTCTTCATTTGAGATCTTTTTTTCCCAGGGGTATCAGGTTGACAATAAAATTAATCAAGATAGCCATGGCAAACAAGAACTTATAAAGTAACTTATATAGTTGCTTGCATAGAGTCTGCAAAAGACTACAACAGGAAACATTCTGCTATAGATGGGGAAAAGACTCATGAGACATCTTCCTTCTCAGGGGAGGGAAAATCCTAGAAGGATGCTGAAGAAGAGGAAATTGTGGTCTTCAGTGACATACCCATCAATCAGTTACGCATGGTCCAGTAGCTAGCTGCATTCCCATGGCTGCGTGGGTACTCCTTGCAAAGCCCAGTAGGTAAGAAAACAAAATCAGAAACAGAACAAAAACACATGAAAAGTGGATGGAGATTTGTTGGGAGGAAGTGGGAGGAATAAGTCAGTAAGGAGAGTGTGACCAGAATGTTTTATCTGTAAGCATGAAACTGCCAAAAAACAAGTTAATAATACAAATACTCCTGAACCATAAAGCAAAATGTCTGCTTCCCAACCTCCTCATCATTTTGATATTGAGGATATCAAGGAGGGAGCGCAGTCCAGGCTTCCACATCAGCCACCAGACACTCTCTGCGTCCCCCATTCTCATGGTGTGATGCATCCTCCTTAGGGTCCCTCTTTGTACAGTGCTCTCAACATTTATATCTTCCAGTTCCTACAGAATGGCTCAGCAATCTAAAAATCACATAATGGCTTTTCTAGCCCAAAGTTCCAAAGTCTTTTCCTAATCTTCCCCAAATCCTCAAAACTCAGCCAGTTCTCTCATATCAACCTTCACTCCTGGTACCACCTTCTCTTTATTAGAGTTTTTATTCTTTTTTTTTTTTAAAAAAAGGATTTATTTATTTATTATGTATACAGTATAGAGAAGAGGGTACCAGATGTCATTACATATGGTTGTGAGCCACCATGTGGTTGCTGGGAATAGAACTCAGGACCTCTGGAGCAACAGTCAGTGCTCTTAACCTCTGAGCCATCTCTCCAGCCCCCGAGTTTTTATTCTTATGCTGAAACACCATGACCAAAAGCAAACTGAAGAGGAGAGGGTTTATTTGGTTTATACTACTACATTGTAGTACATGGTTAAAGGAAGGCACGACAGGAACACAGACAGGACAGGGACTTGGCGGCAGGAGCTGATGGAGGTACTGATTCCTGGCTTGTTCCTCATGGCTTGCTCAGCCTGTCTTCTTATAGAACCCAGGACACAGGCGCAGGGATGGCATCACCCACAGTGGGCTGGACTCTCCCAATAATCACTGATGAAGGAAATATCCACAGCCAGATCTTATGGAGGCATTTTCTCAATTGAGGTTCCCTCCTTTTGGTTGACTCTGGATTGTATCAAGTTGACATTAAAAAAACAAACAAACAAAAAAATAAAACAAAAAAAAAACACTGAAATATTGTCCCTCATAGCCAGAATAGGTTCCTCAACTAGAAGTCAAAATAAGTCCCCAAAGACAAGCCAAATGTATCTAAACATATCTCACTGAGGCTCCATTTCCTGAATATTCTAGGTCGTGGCAAACTGACACTTAAAAATGATCCTGGCAGGTGGTGAGACGGAGCCCAGCCATATAGACATCCATAACAATATAATTAGAAAACTTTGGTTTAAAGTCCTTTTATTTTACATCTGAAGCATAGAATCCCCAGTCCAGCAGCCACAGGAGTCTATGGGTAGCCCTCTATCCTGCTGCCGCCTTTCTCCAGGAAGAACACTCAGGGCTCAATGTTAGAGCATAAATTTACTTCCTCACAAGGTTCCTGGAGCAGATGTATCTCTGGTCTCTCATTCTGATGAGCAAATGCCAAGAGGCACTTTTCTCTTGAAGTGAAAACTAGAAGCTCTGTCACACTCTCTATCTTGAGTCCTTGCTCAGTTCTGGGCTGGTTTACTCTCACAAAAAAAGAAGGGTACTGATCTACAAAAGCAATGTCCTAAGCAACTGGACTATGTTGAAAGATGAGGGTTGTTGCAGACTACAGCAGCACATAACTGTAATACCAGCACCTCCGAGGCAGAGACAAGGAGATTATAAATTCAAGTGCAGCAAAGGCTACATATCAAGGCAACAAGAATTCCATCTCAAAATAAAAACTTCAGCAAGAGCAACTCACAGGGCCATTTATGTCAAACAAGGGTCATCAGATTACCTTGTTCTGCTCCTCTACCATGGCCTCATTGGAGATGCTATTCTCTAAGCAAACCTTGGCTTCTTAGAAGGCATCCATGTTCTTTACTCAGGATTTTCACTACTAGAGATAAATTTGATGACTAAATGTATAACACATGATACTTATAATATAGCTATAAACTATGTATAAAAATAAGCGAGTGTAAGTTTCTGTATACAGTGAATACAAGTTCACATGTAGGCAGTTCACCCCTTGAAGGTCCCTAGCAGGCCTGGACATGGCAAACATGGAGTCAATAGGCCTTGCTTTTCCCCTCCCCTCACCCTTGTAAATCACAGATTGCATCCTTGAAGGTAGCCGCCAAGGTCTATTCTTTTATTTGAACACGTTCTTATGCCAGACTTATTGCTAAGGCTGATCACCAAGGCCCAGTGATCAAAGTATTGAAGTTCAACAGTCAAAAGCCCCCTTGAAGCTTCCCAAATTAACAGGTCCAATCAAAATTAACTAACTCATCTTAGCATGGGGTTTCCCCTTTGTCTTTATAAATTGCCGTTTGCCTTTGGACTGCTCAGTCTCCTTCCTATCCATAGGCAGTCAGCTGCTCCTCTGGGGCAAATATTCCTTTCCTCTTCCCTTCTTCCTTTTCTCTTCTCTCTCATTTTCTACCTCTTGTCTTTTTTGTTTTTCTTGTTCTGTGACCTTAGTCCTTTTGGAGAAAATAAATTTCCTATACTGAGAATTTGTTCTTAGAGAGTATTGTTCTGATTTTGGTCCTCCTAATATATTTGAAATTAATCTGGAAACACTATGAAATTTAAACATATAGATCTTTGGAAAAGGGTGTTTCATGTGTGAAAATATATCTACCAATATAGACATGGATACATATATGCCATGTAAGACATGGCACAGAGTAAATACCCATCAACAGAGGAATGTCTAAACAGCAAGGTATAACCACACCATGTCCTGCTATTCAGTCACTAATACAATCAAGAAGGGCTGCAGCACACTGCTGCAAAGTTTCCATCACAGATAACCCCAGGAGAAAGCAAGACACAGACAGGAAAGTTTATACAATTCAGTCTCAGGCTTGAACAATAGTAATTACCAAGAGCCATGTGTGTGTAGAATTATTGAGTAAATAAAACATGTAAACTGGTGCATAATAGATTATTAATATATTCTGTCATGGTGGAAAGGAAGTTGATGGATCAGAAGAGGAAGAGGAAAAGTCATCTGTCACACCTTATCATAAAAGATAAAACAGGGAGAAGCTGAATTGGTGAGTAGATAATCACAGAGACATTAGATATGAGCATACATAAGCATAAATTTATAGAAACAATTGCAAGAATTTTAATTTAAGGAGTTTATTTAATGATGTAATGCTGTGTTATTAACATGCGCAAGATGTGTAAGGACCTGGGAAACAATATAGTAAGGGTGAATTTCTCTTTTTCTATTCATTCTGAATTCTCCTTCAACCTGCAAAGTGTAAAATATACACTTAAATTATCGTTCCTTTTCCCACTGTGAATATGTAGCCTTGAGCTTGTCTCTCTTCCTCACCTGCATGTGGTTCCAGAGCTTTTACCTTGGAGTAACATATTCTATTCTGGGTGTCACTTATTCATAATGTGGCTCTGCTTCATCTGCAGGGCAACTGGATGTCTGTTCTCTCTCCTTGACAGTCTTGGTCCCTGAGTATCTCTATTTGTAAGCCTCTGAAAAATTGAACTAAGGTCTGTTTGGTGACACTAGCATGCTGTCCATGTCTCTATCATTCTATAGTATAACTCAAGGATATTTTAAAACTTCCAATAATATTGTTTTTACTTAGGATTGTTTTAGCTGTTTGTTATGTTTTGTGTTTTGGTATGAATTTTTACATTGTCATGATTCTATGAAGAATGTTAATAGAATTTTTGCTGAGATTTCATTATGGATTACATTTGGGAATGCTGGCAAGGGCATGGAAAAACAAGAAATCTATTCACTGGTAGTAGGAATACACACTGTATAGCCATTTTAGAAATAAATAGGAAAGTTTTAAAAGAAACTTTAAAGAGACACACCACATGGGGCCTGAGCATATACATGAAGGACTATATATCCCACCAGAAAGAAACCTGCACACCTTTGTTCACTGCTACTTTATTCCAAACTGAGAAGAAATATAATGAGTAAGCTGCCTACTAACAGGTGAAAAGATAATGGAAATGAATACTATGGCTGGAGAGATGGCTCAAAGGTTAAGAGCACTGGCTGCTCTTCCTGAGGTACTGAGTTCAATTCCCAGCAACCTCATGGTGGACTCACAACCATCTGTAATGAGATCTGTGTCCTCTCCTGGCCTGCTGGCATACATGCAGGAAGAACACTGCATATAAAATAAATAAAGAAAAAGGTTGTTTATTTAAAAAAAAAGAAAATTGTATTATCCATAAAAAGAAATAAAATAATGAAATTTGCAGGAAAATTAATGGAAACAGAAAATATGACATTAAGTGTGGTATCTCAGACTTAGAAAGATAAATAAATAAACACAATACATTCTCTCTCATGTGTGTATCCTGTGTGGGTATAGGACAGGAAACTAGAAAGAACATAAGAAGGACATAGATGCATTGATGATGCGGGGGATAGAAAACAACTGATATAAAAGTGAGTAAGAGACTAGTATAGATGGAAGAGTACAGGGGGTGCAGGAGGTCATGGGTATGCACAGGAAGAGGAGACCCAAAAAGACAAGGTTATATTTGAACTTGCCATAATGAAATCACTTATGGCACTACTCTAAACACACACCTGTTTTAAAGGCAAGCAACAGTAGAAAGTGTGGTAGACAGAGAAACGTCCCATCAGACCACCGTTCTCTCCTTGCTCAGGTTTGGATCACTGACCCACTGCTTTCCATTTCTCTCTGGATGCCTTTCTCCCATTCTCCCCATTGGCAGAATGCTTTGACATGCAGGACGGGTCTTCTGGCCCTCCATGAGGGATATTCTTCAGCAGTTGTTTATACTTAAGATAACAAAATATTAATATTCTGACATCAGTACTGGGGAAGACTCGGGAATGTTGTATTATTTTTTGTACTTTCTACAGTATTTAAAATAATGCTTGACTTTAGTAGCTCTTCCTTCTGCCATGATTGTCTGCTGAGTCATCCTGCAATGGCAGCAGCCATAGGGCTATTTGCCACTGCAAATAAACTCATAGCTTCATGCTCTTTTCCCTCATCTTAAGTTGCTGTGATCTGTGGGGGAATCCTGGTAGCCTAATGCTTAGTGTGGAAGAAAAGTGATGATATTTATTATTCAGTTATTATGTGTCTTTAGTTCCCTTATATGTTAGTCTCTATGGATGACTGAAGAATAATCCAAAGATAGGTCTAGTCTGAGGAAGTGAGCTCTCTGTACTCCTGTTAATGTCTGGAGAATGATACAATGCTCTCTAAGCAGAAGGATCTTGGCGACATTGCTTGTGCTTGGGATAATTGAGCTGTATAATTTTATGGTTTAATAAATGTTCCGTGAATTGAATTTTTCATTGAAAGGATCATGGAACCTGTGTTTCTGGCCATGACGATTTAGTTTGCTATGGTAGAACATTCTCACAGAGCGCAATAATAAAATTTAAATCTAAATAAGGAAAAGAAAAGTCTGGAGGCATTTAGGAACAAATGAGGCCATCAGGACTTGAGGAGTTAAGATACTGAAGAAGAAGGAAAAAAAAAAAAGGTCAGAGATGAATCACCCTTGAATGAATACCTTCTGCCTTGGCATATACTGATTTTAGGCTCAGGCTGAATTCTGGAGCAATGGTAACCAGAGCATGGCCAGGAGCACAGGGCACTCTTAACAAACAGTATAGAGGTCCAAGCATCTCTGAAGCTGAGAACATGGTGAAAAACAGCAGCAATGTCTCTAGAGATAACAACCAAATATTTTCAGATATGTGGAAGACATTATACTGCAATTTTAAAATTGTTTAAAATGCTAAATGTAAAGAATAATACTTCTAATAAGATTATAAAGCCTACCCTGAAAGAGAAATAATTTCCTATAAAGCAACTATAGAAACACATTAGCTTCAACAGAGCAAAGAGTCTCTGGATGACTTTCCAACAGATATGATAATTTCATCTGAAGGATAGTGGCCTTTTAAAATATTGCTACAAAATCATTACTGTAAAATCACTTCTGCTATTAATTCTCTTATGGTTTTAAATTGCCTTTTGAAGTTAAAAAAAAATTTAAGTTTTCAGATATCAAAAACTAAAATAATGTGATTTTCTACAATGGAAACTTGAAAATACAAGAAAGAGAAGAGTGAAGGGGAAATGGCTGTGTAACAAAGTTTAGGTTTCTGTTTTGTTTTGCTTCATTTTGATTTTAAAGTCATGATTCATTCTATTTCAAGAGTGAATAAAAACCCTTGCACCCAACTAACAGAATTAAGCAGCAAGGCTTCAAAATAAGTCCGCAATAGATAGGACCTGGATCAGTAGCTCTTCATTTCTGTAGAAATGAAAGTGAAGTTGTTTTACGTGTTTCAGCCTTTTCATGGCTTCAGAGAACGGATCTTTTCATGAATTTGTCTTCTAACACTGGGATCCACTGGTGCAGCTATTCCTGCAATCTGAGTACAGTTATGTTCTGCAAATATTCAAGAACAGTATCAGTATAAACCCTGAAATATAAATGGAGCCAATTCGTTGTTAAAATAAATAAAAAAATAAAAAGTAAAAGTAGGCTATACAACCCCATGCATATGGATAAATGCTCAGTGATTTAAAGAACTCAAGTCTCTCTGGATTGGTCCAGAGTCAAGTACAATCTGAAGTGACACCCTGGTGATGTGGGATGTCTTTCTGTATGCTGTGAATATTATTAGTGACTGTTTTGGCCTACTACGGCAAGGCATCTTAAAGCAGCGGGAAGTCTAAGCATAGATAAAGAAGAAGGAGGGCACCATCAAGAGAGATGTGATTCAGCTACCCAAGAAGCAAGATGTAAAGAAATAGGTAAGCCACAGGCCACATAGGCAGGACAGATGAATAGAAATGGGCTGAGTTAAGATGAGAGAGCTGATTAGCAACAAGCCTTAGCCATAGCTTGAACCGCATGTAATTAATATAAGTGTCTGAGTCATTATTTGGGGATGGGGGAGCTAAGCAGCTACAGGTAGGTGAATTGGAACCCTGGAGCTAGGCAGGATCAGAAAATTCTACTACACCCTGGTAGGATATTTCTTTTAATTTCCTAGAAATCTCATCCAAAGCTTACATATAGAAATGCAAATGCCAAAAGATAGCTACAATGTTCCTACAAAAGGCAAAGTCACACTAGTTGTCAAGCCCTATTGAGATCAGCTGAGAAGTTACCTCCTCAAGGTTGTAAGATCACAAGTACAGCAATGGAGACCATGCATCGTATTTTAAACACTAAAGTACTACTGGACAGACTGAAAACTCACATGGTAAGAGTCAAGGAAAAACGCACCTGGGTGAGGGCACAAAAGAGGAAGCAGAGACTTCTGAGCAGGTGGCAAAAATCCAAAGCTCAACAGAAACAAACTAAATATTAAAAAACTTCCTTTCATTAAAGACATCATTAAGAGTGTGAGAAAGCAATCCTTCAACTAAGGAGAGCATATTCATAGGCAGATATGTGAGAGAGGATTCACTGGATAGCTTTGAAATTAAAGAGAAAGTGGCAGCTGATTAGAAAGATTTACAGAAGGCTTAGTAACTCCCCACCCCCAGAATCTTCACAGCCAGTAAGCACACAAAGTGATGCTCAGTCTCATTAGCAATCAAGAAAACACACTCTTGGTATTACCTGAATTAACTCCTGCTGTAACATTTACACACACACACACACACACACACACACACACACACACACACAAATTTACTTATATGTTCACTAAAATGATGTTGTTATGTGACTTCCTAAAGAGACATGAAAAAAAAAATGTTGACTACAAGTAGGGACCCAATGATAGATCAGTTAGAGAACTGCTAGATTTATTGGGAAGACTCATAGGAATATGAAGAGTTACTTCCTGGAGCATGAGTGACTCAAAGGCAGCTGCATCACCAAAAAGTGACTCATAAATGCTGCATCCCAGAAGTTCTCGATCTGGCTTTCAAGAGGCTTCATTGGTTGGAAATTCTCTTCTTCCTAGAAACTGTTACTGCTTACTCAGCCTTGGAGGCCAGAAGAGGCTTGTGAATTTTGTAAGTATTAGGAACCTCCTGAGATCTATGAGTTTCATTTGTTTCCTCAGTCTTAAGAAGCCTCCTTCTTTTCTCCAGGAGAGGATGTTCCAGTTTTAGTAGACATAGCTATAAAACACATGTACCAGAATATTCTAGTAATGTTGTTTATTATAGCCACAAGGAATAATGATTTTAAAAAGTCCAAAACAACTCATGTATCTCGTGGGAATAGAATGAATAATTTAATTGTGTTTTTAACCAAATGTAATTTCAGCAAAGAAAACCACCCAATCAGTGGAAATAAGTGTCACAAATAAAATTTTGAATAAAATAAAGCAGATACAAGAGGGCACATTTTATAATTCTATTTATATTTTTTAAAATGAAAGTGAATGTGATCTATGTTATTAGAGCTTTAGACCATAATTACCTTCTGAGTGGTAGCAGCCCAAAGAGGCAAGAGATTAGCATTAAGTGTCATTGCTTTCTTGTTCCATACACGTGACGATTGCTTATCATTCATTTTATGAAAATTCATCAAGCTATTTACCTAGGAACTCAGCGGTTTTAGAAGGTACATTACACTTCAGTGAATTTTAAATTAAAAACCAAATAAGCTTAATAAATACAAAATAAAGGAAAAAAAAAAAAAAACAAATAAGCTTAGGAAGTGGTGACAGAGTTCTCTGGGCAGGAGGGTTTGCCACCAAGGCTGATGATGACCTAAGTTGGATCTCCAGGACCCATCCAGTGTAAAGAGAGAAACAATTCTAATTGACCTCACCCATGAATTGTGGCACATATACATTCACATACATGCACACACAGAGAGAAAAAATAAATGTAGTAAAAATATTAGTGTTGGGGATGGAAATGCCCTTTTTATTCATGAGTATAGAACACACTAAGGGAATTTTCTTGTTGATAAACAGATTCTATGGGCCAGTAAAGGCAGAAAATAATTGAATAAAAAATAAGAGAAGGTAAATATGCTGCTGATATTAAAGATTTTTCCAAATCTTCCATATCCTCTAATCTCTGAATAGTCTTTACTTTCATTATGAGATTCAGAGGAACAGCACACACCTGCTTACAAATGTTGTTGCCTTCAGTTCAACCTCAGCATTACCTTCTGTAAAGTTTTGTCTTGAGCCAAACAAAACCAAAACATTCCTGGAAATTCCCAGGTAAAGAAGAAGTGTGGTAGGAGCTACAGCATTCATAGCAGCCAGTTCCAAAATAAATCAGCCAGAATGCTGCAAATAGGGAAGCAGGTTTAGATTTTCACCAAGGGAATTCACAGGAATTTCCACTGGGTCTTCTATTTCAGACAGCAGAGTGATTTCCACATGATGTTTCAATCAACAGACAATTTAAGTCACAGCAGCTTGTGACTGTTGATAAATCCTTTGAACACAATGACATTTATCAAGATTCTTGCAGAAGCAGCTATGGGGAATGTTTTTGAAAATACGTTTCTGGGATATAAATTAGACAGTTGTTTCTCAAAAACAATCTAACATTTATAGGCACCTGGAAACACTAATGAATAGATGGCTGGACAGGCACTTCTACCAATGACAGAACAGTGTAAGCTAAAATGTTTAGGAATGACAGGCATGCATAGCTCCCATTCTGGCATCTGACCATCAAAATGGTGAAAAGGCACACCACATGCTAAATAGGCCCCTGCTGACCAAATGGCCTTTAGAAAACCCACTGCAGAATAAATTATTTAAGCCTTTTCAAGTTGGCTGTCTGTTACAGTAATTACAGAGTACACACTGGACCTTGACTCTAACTTCAAAGTACTTTAGCTCACATTGTGTCATAGGGGACTCTGTATTCTAGCAGCTGGGAGTGTTGGCCTGAGAAGACTGAACTTTTTGTGTTTTTCTGCATGAAAAACTGGCAGGCTCACTCGCCATAGTATGTATCACTCCAGTCAGGAAGGGAGTCTGTTGGAGAAGGAGTGTCCACTCTTAATAGTGCAGAAGAAAGGAAAACATAGCTCTTGGCTACTGAATGATAGCCTAACTGACAAGGCTTCCCAGGGGTTGGCAAGGTTTATTTCTTCTCAAAATAACCCTCTACAAGCATCATTATGATTCTATTTGATAATGTTTAAGAAGATATTATTTCCTCAGGTACTAATGAAGGTAACACTTAGAGCAAGGTCTCTGCCAGCAGACACTAGTTCCTAGAGAAACTCACCTCATTGCCTGCTCTACACCCGGCATTTTCCCCATTTGGCAGCAAATAGGGCCCACATGGTATATCCAAATTTGTATTTCTAACATTGTTAATTCAGGTGAGTTGGGTCTTTTTGCAGGGAACCTACTCCATCATTCTGGAGAAGGGAAGACCTTCTCTTTGAAGAATCTAGCAGGGGTTCAACACTTGCTTTCAGCTGTGGCCTTGGGAAGTGACTATCTCAAGAGCTAAATTTTCAGCTGTGTGGATGATCCATGCCAGTCATAATAACACCTGGAAGAGGAGACTCAGACTTCAAAAACATCCACAGTACAGAGATGTCAAGGCCAACCTAGATTATATAAGACACTGTCTAAAAAAAGATAAATTTAAAGACTGATTAATTCATTAATAATAAAATCAAGAAGTCTGTTTTTCCCATTGCAAAACAAGACAATTAAACTCAATATACTGTTCTGGAACTGCTTTTATGGTCTGAACAGTGAAGGCTATGGCCACCACACAGTAGGACAATGTGAAGAACCAAAGCAATGGTCTGAATTCCTCATTCTCTTGGAGCAGGGCAATGTGTAAATATGGCTGAAAACATTCCTCTGGTGAATAGGATGTTTCTCCTTCTCACTTGTGTGGGGCAAGCAGTCACACAATCTGCTAGGATGTGTGTCTGGGAGTACCCAGACAAGTCCTAGTCAACAGACAGAACAAGTACAAAGCAATCAGAGGGGCATGCCCATGCCCAGAGAAAAGCAATGGCCTCTGTTCAGCCTTACTCTTGGCCATTTTTCCCCTCCTGTGTGACTAAGTAAAAATTGCTTTTTAAGGACAAAGGACAGTTGAGTCAGCCTAGCTCAACACTTGTGTGTCTATGTAATCACCTCTACCAAATAGGACTCTTCCTAACTTTAAAATCCTCTACTTTCCCAGGTGATCATCTTCAATGTTGTAGCCACATTTAGGAGGAAGAGGTAGGGTCACAGGATAATTTGCTTCTTCCACCTGCCCAGTTGTAGCAATGGGGGGCCAAAGAGGAACTAGGAAAGATGCTGGATGTCTTAGTGGGAATAATTGAGTTCCTGCCAAGTTAATCCCTCTTGCTTCCTGTCAATAGAGCTCTGTGCCAGGTTACACAAAGGAGACTAGGAATAAGCCATGCCAGATGAGAAAGTAGAAGCCTTAGCAGAGATGAGCTCAACTCAGACAATTTGGTAATTAAGTCACAAATCCCTTCTCTCCATTAACAGACTAAATCCGAGGGTTTACCAGACAGCTATTAAGAGTCCATGGGTACAAATGTAAGCTATAACCTCTGCCATCAAGGACACTTTCATTCAAAGGACAATGTGTGTTGGGGGAGAGAGGTTTGCATCATTTATTTCTTCTTCAGTCATTCAGTGTAGAAGGCTGAACATCTGGACTCTTTCAGTAGACACACTGAGTGTTTAGCATACGAAAACAAGCTGCTGTCCTCATAGCCTAGCCAGCAGAATATGGAATAGTTAGCATGTATGTCTAAAACTGCCCCAAGAGTGAAAACTTACTTTAAATCCATCAGCAACACTGTGCTAGCCACCTGGCACACACTAAGGAATGAGACACACAAGAACAAAGCCTTCATGAATTTCTCCCAGAGACCAGACAAATATGAGAGAATATTATAGATGTAGATTGTGCTCAAGTGAGTATTAATAACTATCAATAATGATAAGAACCTAACAGTCATCAAAGCACCCACTAATGATTACATTATCACATGCCCAGTAGAGAACCGTTCATGCCACTTTTATTTTTTTTTTCTGAATCCACAAACACTAAGGAACTTATTAGTATATCTGATTTGTAGAGAATAAAAATTAGATACAGAGAATGGCTGGACTTTCCCAAGAGGAAGCAACATGTGCTTGAAAAACCGTCAATCTGAACACAGTCCTTTGGTTCATAACTCAGAGTGACAAACACACACTGTGCCAAGTACTGTGTTTTCAGAGATGAGTGAGCATGGAAAGTACTGTGAGCTAGACAGGTTTGGGGATCATTCTGAGAGGAGAAACCTTAGGTAGACCTTGATGACTAGCTCTGAGATGAGAAGCTCAGAGAGACTCCCTGGGCAGCACAGAAGTCCCCTGTCGTGGATTTTCCACATTTAATAAGAGACTGTATGAGCAAGTCACATTTTCAGTGTTGATTTAGTTCTAGTAAACTTGGGCTTTGTTACACATAGCTTCCACCACTGTCCTACCCTCAACCCCTATGCCAAGGAAGAGAGTCGGAAGAATGTTCTGTGAAGTTGGCCAGAAACACAAATTTCCCCCACTTTGTGAAATCCTTCTACATTGTCCAGTCTTTTCAATAACTAAAGATTCCTCAACAGCCAAGGTGACCAAACCTGACAGCTGTCCTTGCTCAAAGCACACAAATGTCCCAGAAACTTCATAGACAAAGCACACACTATACCACTAAGCTGTGTTCCCAGACCCTAGATTCTTTAGGAAAATACCATTTCATAAACTTTTGATTGCATTGGTGTTGTGAGGATGCATTCAGCCTAGGCTGATGCCTCCTTTAGGCAGTTTTCTTATTAAACAGGATTCTGTCTTAGACAACAGACCTAAGGTATATGGGGATCTGTTTTGGTTTCTTTTGGTTGTTGTTGTTATTTTATTTTATTTGTTGTACCCATGTCAAGGGACCCCCAAAGACCACTAGGGAGCTAGATTTCGTTGTAAACACATGAGTGTCAGTTTATTCTTTTGGACAAGTTCAAAGGGACCCAGGTCAAAACCCTTTGATCTGGCACAGTGGAGGGTTTTGGTCATGAGCTCCAAGGTGAGGGGAGTTTTAAAGAAAAGCATACATAAGCAGGGTGCTACACGTCTTGGCATTCCAGGATTGGGCAAAGGGGTATGTAGCAACCATTGGCTACACTTCTGGTGTAAACCCAACTCCTGAATCTACTGGCTGGACTTTCGGTATGAAACCAAGTTATGGTTGTCAAATTCCTGAGATTTTTCCCAGATTCTTAGACTTGGGCCCTGCCGTCAGGGATTAAATAGTCTTTCTTGAAATAAAGTTTTGTAATGATAAATTCATGCCTTCACATATTTTATTTTATTTGTGTATTTATGTATATGTGCTTACTGCTATAATCGACTTCTATGGTGCAATCTTATTTATTTGTCATGATGCCTTGGATGCCTTTCACTGTTTCAAGTGTAGTTTGTTTTCCGTGTGTGAGTGGGATTCTGTAGCTAATCTACATGGCATCTCTCCTAGAATGGGTTGATTCTAGCAGTCTACCCCATTACAGTACTACTGTAATTAGCACCATACATTGTGTCCTTGTATCTGATGTCTCCCAGGACAGCTGCTAAGTCAGATTATTACTGAATGGGAAATTACACTATTTGTAATTTTAGTTAATTTTTTTCCTAACTTTTTCTAAGTGGGGGACTGTTTGCAAGTACTCTGGCAGCACAAAGGAGGGGCATGACTGCGGTCCATCAATTACTCCACTTCTGTGAGTGAGGTCTTTGTTCCTCACTCTACTTCACAATATGGCCTATTCCTTAAGGCTTGATATACCACTTCCCTGATAGTCATCTGATAATGAGTGGATCCTCCCTTATACTCTCCTTATTTTATATGACTTCATCTTCTCTCCCTAAATAGATATTAAGCTCATCCTGGGCACTAGCCTTCTACTATTCACATTTGCATATCTTACTGGAAATAGAAGCAACCCAGCTGATACGAGATAAATAATGAAGGAAGAAATTGGTTTGAGTTTCTGAGCCTTAGAAAACATTTCACAACTCAGGGTGCCTGGGAGCATCACAGTGGCTGGATAAACATTCCTGCTGGTACATCTCAAAAGACAAAGATTCAAAGGGAATGCTCCCTTTTTACTTTGCTAAGGGTTTTAGTTTGTTCCACTTGCTAATCACAGTTTCCACTCTTTGCTATTTCCAATAGAAATATAAATACTGAAGCAATAAAACCTGTGTCTTAATGACCAGACCAGCACACAATAGTCAGCCCCCTTTGATTGTCTGTATTGATGGAATATCACCCTTGGTTGGCAAAGTGAAATGAAGCTTTCTTTTTTCCTAAGTTTTGGTCCTCAAAACAGATTCCTGGTCTGAAAACTGATCTGGAAAGACACCTAACTTGGAAACTTCCTGGTAGTCCCCTCTGTTGTGAAAAAAATAGTCAATAGAGTGAGAAAGTGTTGTAGAAAGTTTCCCCGGCCCCTTTTGGGGCCCGCAGGTTTGGAACCTGGTCCATGGCTTTTGTCACCCAAAGAAATGAATCAGACACTTATATACTTTATACTGTTTGGTCCATGTCTTAAGCACATTACTAGCTAGCTCTTTCATTTTAAATCAACCCATTTCTACTATTCTACCCGCCACGTGGCCCGCCGTGGCTTACCTGTATTTCTTACATGTCTGTCTTCTTCAGGGGCCGGATGGAGACTGACTAACTCCACTCTTCTCCTACCTGCCTGTCCTCTGATTCTCCACCCACTTCTACGGTGCTCTACATAGGCCAAACCAGTTACTTTATTTACATCATACAGAGAACATTTCCACCACAAGGAAGTGGAAGTTTCCTAGGAATTGCCTCATTTACAATTTCCAGTTCAGCAATCTCTCTTGTTAAAATACTAGACAATCAAGAAAAAGAGTCAGCCTTGTAAACCCAAGACGAGCACTGGCAATGGGCCAGTTTACGCTCATATCAAAGAACCACCTGTAGTTTATTTTGTGAAGAGTGACCCTCTTCCTCTCAAGCTCATTCTTTTAGAGTTAAGGTGCGACCTGCCTATGATACATTTGATGTCAGTCTTAAATTTTTCAAAATAATAGATCTTCTGTCCATCTTCAAAACAATGAACCATCAGGGACTTTTGCCAATTTTAAACTTGACAAAGCTGTAATCAGTAAATCTTTTTAATAGTTCCAACCTGTCTCAGTTTTATCTACCAACGGGACCACTAAAAATTGTGATTAGAGTAACTAAAAGACTACAAGCAAAAAGAATCCAAAATTAACAAGCACAATTTTAAAACTATATGAATGCATGGGAAACAAAGACATAATTCAGAAACCTGCCGAGGTAGCCTTTTATCTTTTTTTGGTAACATCAAATCCCTAGCAGATAACTGGAAAATCAAATCTAAAATTTCTACTTTCCTGCATACTTGCTCAGTGCTGTTTTCTTTATTTCTATGAAAACCACTCATTAAATGATCATCACTGAATACTGAGAATAGTGGTTGTGGTGATGAGCACAGAAGTGGGTGGAGTAAGACTTGGGATATGATGGCCCAGTCTTCCTTCCCTACATCATGTAAGCACAGGCACAGAATTGCAGAGAAGCCTCATCAGGGATGCTGATGTCCTTAACAGTCCCCCAAACTCCAGACACTTGATGATTTGTGTCTTCCTGTGAGACATAACCATGCATTAAATGATGTGTGTCCTTTGAGAAAATGCAAGCAAAACTCATGCTGCTTATGATTATCAACACATACTCCCCCCAAAAGTTAAAAATTCCATCATACACTCTTACCATTTCACCTTCCAAAACAGAGATGATAATCTAAATATTTTTTTCTGGGTGTGAAAGTGATAAGAATGTATGACACATAAGTCAGCAGGCACAACTGTCTCTCTTCTCTATTTCTTTATACTATCTCTGAAGCTCATGTGAAAGTCCTATATATTTAAATAAACAATGGGTACTCATTATCTGTTAAATAATTATTGAAGGTTTTATGATATTCATTTTCCAGATAGTTCACCATTTCTTACTTGGCAACTGATCATGAGTGTGTAACACCCCACTTATGTTTATTTTCTTTAAAAACCCTCTCACCCTTGAGCTCTGGGCAAAATTCCCTCTGCTGTGTTGGAACATAGGGTTTTGGCCCGGGTTCTAATCTGTCTGAAAACTGAACCTCCTGTGTTTGCATCAGAATCCAGGTCCCTGGTAGTCTTTTTTTTGGAGGGGAGGGGCTCTTGACACCGGTACTACAAAAGAAAGCATAAACTAGAGAGAAAATTAGAAGTGAGATGAAGTTATAGTCTCTCAATGTCTTCCTCCAGTGACATACTTCCTCCAACAAAGTCATATTCCTAAACCTCCCTAAACAATGACAGCTGGGAACCAAGTGTTAAAATACTCAAAGTCTACAGAAGATATTTCTCACCCAAACCACTTCAACCCTCTTTTCCATTTAGATGGGAAAAAGCTTTAATCAACATGTGATATTTGTTCTACCAAACCAAAGCTCAATTTATGACTATGCTTGAAAAAGTCATTTAGATAGCAGGCACGTGTGTAAGCAAGGAGATAACTAACAGACACTCCAGTCTTGCAAGTGTATCAAGTGCATAAAATACGACTGCAATGAAAACACCACTTCAAGAATTTTCTCATTTAGGAAATCAAGTTCTTTCCTCATATACAACATTCTGGCCCAGGATCTACTGAACAGGCAGTAGGATCCACATTTGTGACACTTTGCTTTAAAATCATAAAATAGTTCTCCCTGTAAGAGTCTAAGTAATATTAGGGATGCCAGACAGCCAACTGGAGTCTAAAATTCATCTTACCTTTCTCTTTAAAACCCTTAATTACTTTTATGAAATAATATTAGGCCCCTTGGTTTCTCACTGAAGGATTTTAATTATCAAATATTATTTATCCAGTGCTCATTTTTGTTATAGCATTATTTCAATAGAACCTAAATATTCTCACAAATATGGTAAGAGATTTTCCACCTTTATATTGTAAATTTCACAGGTATGATTCACCTTTGTCTCCTAGGGAAGCATCTGAGAAATGATGCACATTCTCTATTCCTGCTAGGATATTGGTTCAGTATCCCACGCCTCTCACCCTGAAAGGTCTCTTCAGCTCCACTCCATGCTTCTCAGCTTCTCCCACATGCTTTATACAGCAACAATCTCCACTGCTTTACAGGGACTCTGGGCATGTTGTGAGTCCTCCATGAGTTTCTCTGCGTGTTCCCAACTCCTTAGCACCCCTGGCAGATGAGGGTTTTCATTATCCAAAGTGTCCTCTGTGACAGAATGTACAAATACCCGGCCTGTTCAGCTTGAAATGCTTTTCCAAGGTTTAAATATCTTATAGTAACATCAGCTGTAGCTTGAGAAATTATGTTTCTTTATTATGTCCTTGAGGTTAGAACTCTAGAAAAGAGTATGCTATCTAATATAGATCTTCATAGGAATCCTTCAGGGATGTGAAGTAGTCATCTTACTTGTATGAAGAATAGCGGCTTTCATCATAGTGGTGAGATCAGCCTCAACAGCAGCTCTGAACAGGGCAGAATGGTCAAAGCAGAGGCTGATCTCAGGACAGACAGACAGACAATACAGCCCCAGGGAAGCACCAGCTTTCCCTCACTGAGAGGCATAGGGATTCTCAAGGATGATCTTGAATTTCCAAATGCAACTTCTAAAGCCCCTTAATTTTTTTTTTATCTGTGGCATCACCCACTCACAAGGTTCTGGTAATAAGGACAAAGCTCCTTATTCTTAATTGTTAAGAACAGTTCAGCCAGGGAGAGGAGAGATGCTTTTCACTGTAGACAAACACTCTTCATGTTACTTCCACATTCTGTCTAGATGACAACATTGAAGAAAACATTACCAAAGAGGAAAAGAGCACACAGGGATTTATTTAGACTAAAACAAGCAGATCTTTCACAAAGGCTAATTAATATGTGGAAGCTAAAGATTTAGGGATTTGTTAACAAACTCATTACTTGCACTTCTGCCCACAACAGACACCACCTGTCAGTGACAGCAATACCTTTCTTTTACGCTGTACTCCAAATAGTCATTGGCATAGATCTATTAGATAGGCTCTTCTTTGAGTTAAAAGGGCCCACTGCAGAGCCTTTAGGAATTTGCTTTAACCTTTGAAATAAAGACTTGTTCTAGAAAAAAATGTATTGCAGTACTGGGTAGGGGGTGGGGGAGACACTTCCAGGGCCACTGTATTGACATGAAGGTTAAGTTCATGGCAGACAGAGACAGTTCTGCAGCTGGATGGTGATTTAATCTCCAGCACGAGTCCTTGAATGATGGAATAAAGAGTAGAAATAAGGAACAGGAATAAGAAGCAGCTTGCATGAGTCAGCTATGTAGCATATCACCCAGACTACAACCAAGAGTGTCTGAGAGTCATCAAACTCTGTGGTATTTTGAATCTTAAATGTGCCTCATAGTCTCTGACATTTGAATACTTGGTCCCCAGCTGGTGGCACTATTGGGTAGATTTGGAAGGTGTGGCCTTGTTAGAGGATTTATGTTATTGAAGTCAGGCTTTGAAAGTTTAAACCCTCCCACCATTCTGAGTTTGCTCTCTCTTATTCCTGCTTACAGGCCAAGGTGTGAGCTGTCAGCTGCTGCTTTAGCCACTGTGCCTTCACTCCATCAGCATGGACTCTAAACCTCTAGAACCATAAGCCAAATAAATGCTTTTTTTCTATAAGATGCCCCAGTTATGGTATTTTATCATAACCTTAGAAAAATAATGAATTCAGGAGTACATACTGACCATGAAGCTGCCCATTCTTCTTCCTCTGTCCCACAACTACCTCCATTAGAGTCAGAAGATTGCATGAGACAAAATCCACTGTTGAAATGAGGATATTATAAGTGAACACATGCTGAGGTGGCTTTGCAGGAGACTTGGTGCAACATGAGTATAACATGTTATCTAGCTTTGCATAAGAAATTAGCTGAGATTAGCATGATATGTGTGCACCACACTGAAGCTGGCTTTGTAGGGACCTAAATGATATGGATATGTTACATCTGGGCCATGATAACCTGCTTCTTAAGAGGACCTAGTTAAATTCTTTTTAGGTGAATTATCAAAACGAAATATGATAGAATGGACCTTGTTTTGTGCTACTTGGCAAAAAGAAAAAAGTAGAAAGGAATCAGAGATCAATGGTGAAAGGCCTTTCAGACAGTGGCCTTTTACCAGACCAATGACATAGTTGAACAGTCATCCCACACTTAGTGATAGCAATTTGAATCTGCTATCTGGTGGATTTATTGGCTGACCTCTGTGAACTTCTGCCCTATTCCATGGTATAGTGTTAGGATGAGGCCTGGTGAAATCATTAGATAACATCCCTGCTTTCATGGAAATATAGCTTTAAAAGAAAATGTGCACATAAAATGCTAGAGAGCTATGGTAGTTTGAATGTACTTGGCATCCATAATGTCATTGTGAATGGCACTATTAGGATGTGTCACTGTGTTGAAGTGGGTGTGGCCTTGTTGGAGGAAGTGTGTCATTATTGAATGGGCACTGTGACTGCCAGCATGCTGTAATAATCCTCATTATGATGATAATGAGTGAGCCTCTGTAACTGTAAGTGAGACACCCCAATCAAGAGTTGGCATGGTAATGGTGTCTCTTCACAGCAATAAAAACCCTAACTAAGATAGGAGCTAAAGACAAAGCTATGTACTAGATACGCAATGATGTCTGCGAGTCAATAATAAAGGATATTTCTGGGCAATGTTTGAACAAGTGAAACTGAGGTGGAAAAGAATTGATAGTAAAATGTGAAGTGCAATCCTGTTATAAGATCTGAGCAATTCCAAAACTTCCAAAGGGACAGGACAGGAGGAGACTATAGGATTTGCTGTACCTGCCTGGGAAGAGTTCTACTCCATGCTTTCCATTCACTTTAGTCTGTTTTTAACAGTCAGCACCCAAGTTTAGAACCATGACACTCAGGACACTGGATGCAGAGGTTAAATATCCTGTCCAAGGCCATAAGACTTGCAAATAATCGCCAAGAAGAAAATCCTACAGCTATCTGCCTTTAAAAGAGCTTCTTTTCCATTTGTTTGTTTTGAGGCGGGGTCTCACTATGCATTCCAAACTGGCCTTAAACTTATGATTTTCTTGTCTTAGTCTCCAGAGTCTCGGGTTTACTGGTAAGTACCACAATGCCCAATCAAAACCAGATTTCTTGATGTCAGTGCAGTTAAATTTGGGGGTAGAAATTATTTTTTATGTGGTTGATTATATATATATTTAACTTCTCCTCACTGGGTAAAGCACACAACTGAACATATCTTCACACGTAGTAAGATGTGTTTCCCGGTATGAAAGCATCCCCAGTTCAGACTGATTTAAGTTTCTTCATACCATGCTATCCTGAGAATGAGTTTACTTTGGAAATGAATTTAGGAGACACTGACAGAGAAGATGTCAACTTTGAAAAATCATTTGATATACATTAAAAAATGGAGAGAAGTTGGTGAGATGGCTCAGTCAGTCCAGTGATTGCCTCACAAGCATATGGTTCAGGCCCTGTGATGCTGTGATTGAGAAATGCTTCCTATGGGCTCATGTTTAACCACCTGATCACACACACACACACACACACACACACACACACACACACACACACACAGGATGTTGAATATTGAACTCAGTAAATACTTAAACAAGTACAAAAGCTTGATTCATCAGATTCAGAATACAGGAACATTAGGAGACCACAGAAACAGTCCTGTAAGCCTGCCCAAATGTCATCCCAGGCTAGAGATTTTGTCTTTCCCATAATATCTAATGCGAAGCAGTATGCCACTGGTTGCAAGCTCTCCCAACTGAAGAGTGCCAAGGATCTAGCAGAGAGACAGTATTTTGCCTTCTGTGATTACCTTTGTATTCAAGTCTATACAAGCTTCTCTGATCATTGAGCTCAGGTCACCTGATTAGCCTTTACTATAAGCTTGAGTAGGAGACTGGAAATTCCACTTTTAGGTAACTACAATGGCAAGTGAGGTCTGAAATTTTCTAATCACATCAGGAAGATAACACATAGGCAAAACAGAGAGGAAGGGTGGGAGGGACAGAAACAGGAGACAGAAGAAAAAGACAAACATTGCCATCAGTGTTTACCCATGTGTAGGGGGACATTTCAACAAGAAAACAACATAAAGGATGTCTAATATCTACCTAGATAGGTATTGCCACAAGCTGGGGAAGGTAAAGGGCATCCATGATGCCATAATAGAATACTGAGGTCATGCTAGAACCTGCTGCAGATGGGACCTGACCTGGCTCACTGGGTGACTTTGTGCAACAGAAGGACAATGCAGTCCTTCACTCATGTCTGCCACCCAGGCTGGATCTCCTCTTCCCTTGCTTTCTCATGCCCTCTCTAGACAACCTCAGTTGCTATTACAACAATTTCCTGAGTGTTGGTAACCCAGAGAGACTACTCTGCTAACACGAGCATTGAATGTTCAAGCAGTCTTCAAAGCCATGCAGATTTTCCTCTCCTCTGCCTATTATAGGAAGAAGATTGCAGACCAATTTTCTATCAGAATCAAGACCTGAAGAACTGAAGCTCTCGTCTTCTGTGATCTGCTGGATGAAGGCTTACCTGAAAGGAATACTTCAGAGACATGCATTTGCTATTTCTGCATAAATTCTGGAATAACATGTTGCTTTATAACGAATGCTTTCAAGTATGCGACACCTTAAATTACTCAGAGAAAAAAGATCCAACATTGTAAATGTCCTTTACTTTCAGGCAGTTCTTTCTTCTTAAGCTCTCTCTCTGGTTTCTGCTGTACAGACTGTCCCTACTTGGCACTAGTGATTTCAAAGACAAACTTTATTTAAGAGGCTGGTCATCAAAACCAGTCATCACTTCCTGTCTTCTGCTTACACATGTGCAGGGCTTTTGCTCTGGAGAGAAACTTTGCTGTGATGACCCAAAAGAACCCTGAAATTGCTTTGCTGAGTTTGTCCTCAGAAAACATTTGTCAACCACTCATTAATGGGCACCAAAGCACTTGTCTTCCATTCAAAGAAAACAAAATGTATTAGATGGGGAAAAAATAAAGAAGATAATGGAGTAATATGGAAATATCAAAGGGTGGGTCCTGCTAATGATCTTTCCCTTCCACTCTAACAAAAAAGTCAACACATACTTGGTTGGGCCAACAAATCTGAATGCTTCTTTCTCCAGATGCAGTTTTCTGCCCTTGAATCAATTCTCTGGGTACTTTTCTCTTTCAAAAGCAATGTGCAAGCTGCTTGGGATTTTTCTTTCTTTCGTGTTGGTTTAAGGACCAAGTATATTACATGGATTATTTAAATTGCCTTTAATTACAAGTAACAAAAATCTTAAATTCAAATTGGTTTAAATGATAAAAAAAATTCTTCTCCGATATAGAACAAAGTCCCAAGGAAGTGTGAACATCAGTTCAGCAGCTCAAGGGCCCAAAGGTTTTATGTTCCTTCAATTCACTGTGCCTTTAGATGGCTCCTCTTCACAATGGTGGGGGACAGAAATTCAAGGTGGTTGATGCAAACCTACCTGGTCCAGCTAGAAATGAATGTCTTGTGTCTTCTTGAACATGCGCCGAGAACTTCCCTAGACCTTCCCTTCTGTAAGACTTTCCTACTCCCTTTTTAATGATCAGAATCAGCTGATTCACTTACTTACAACATCCCCCTGGTGTTCAGGAAGTGAAACCGTGGGGCATTTTGTGGTCAGGGTGACTGGTGGGAACTTAACAATAAACCTAATGATATATGGCTATAATACCAAGGGAACCGGAACACAACACCCCTAAAATGTCATAAGACCTAAAACATATTGTTTTTGGAGCTAGAGAGCAAGGTCAGGAGTTACAGTCACTTATTGTTCTCCTAAAATACAAGACTTCAGTTTCCAGCACCCACAGGTCAGTTCATTACTTCCTATAACTTGAGTTCCAAGGGACCCAATGCCTTGTTCTGGGTTCCAATGTATGTGACATATAAACACACACACACACACACACACACACTCACACATACACTGAAATAATAATAATCATTATAATAATAAATTTTAAAAACATTGCCCTTAATTGAATCTGACATTTTTTTTTAAGCAGGTGTTTTCAGCTCACAAGTAGAGTAGACACATGAACAAAAACTTAAAAAAAAAAAAAAAAAAAAGAAAAGAAAAAAGCATTGACTGATAGGCTCTGGATAGATAAGCAAGATTATTTACTAAATTAAAGTATCACCAACCAAAAACTTTATTTATTTATTTATTTATTTATTTATTTATTTATTGTTGTTATTGTTTATAATTAGCTCACTTTGGAAAATCTGTATGAGTGTCTAGAGTCAGTTGCAATCACTGGGTCTGAAGTTACACATAAATGTTTTATTATTTTTTTACATTTATTTATTTATATTGTTTGCTTGGTGGAAGGTGCACCACCTGTGTAGTACATGCAGCTGTGGAGATTAGAAAACAACTTTCAGGAAACAGTACTTCCCTTCACCATGTGTACCCAAGGATTGATCTCAAATTCAGGTAGTTAGGCTGGGCAGCTAGGGCCCTCAACCACAGAGCTATCTCCCTGGCCTTGAAATTATATAAAGGTAAACTAAGATACTGGTAGAGAAGTAAATGGTTTCTAATGGCATATCAGATTCAAAGAAACCCAAGGGGGAGTTGACTGCGACATTTAGGTTATAGAAGGTTTGGTGAGGAATCTAAGTGACCCACTGACTTCTAGTCACTCCTCGGGGCCACAGGAAATCATCACCAGACCATACTCCCGGCTTCCTCACTGATGTGCCTGCCATCAGTACCCTGTAGATGGCATGCTCAATGTCCAAGCTGATTAATATTTTTACTTCAACTCAATTTTCTTCTCTTTCATGAAACCCTAGACACCTAGACTCATATTTACAACATAGATCCTGACGTCACTTACAGCATCAGAACTCCAAACTTTCTTATACTCTTAGCTTAATTTATTACCCTCATTCTCATAAGTACTTAACTTCACCAACTTCAACTTCAATATAATTACTTAATTCCCTCATGCCCAGAATTCTTTACAACCACTGTTTTCTTTCTCACATAAAAGGGACTACTGTGGTCTATCACTAAAACAATGCTTTAATAGACCAATTTATCTTGAATCTTCTCTCTCTACATAGCTAAGCCAAAATATTTGCCTGCATTTTGACTAAAAATGGTTTTATATTGTTTCTGTGCATACTGCTAATTCTAACTGTTCTGAGGTATCAGTCTGATGAGGAATTGGATTCAATGGTCTATGAATTGCATGATTTGATGAATTATGGTGTCATCCACTGAACTAGTATACAAGAAAGAAGAAAGAGAATATAGTTCACAACAAATTCATGATTCACTTGAACTTCATTTGTCTTTGGGACGTCCATATAGAAATATTCCATGTGTATAAAGACACACACACACACACACATACACACACACACACACACACACACACACACACACATACATATATATGTCTTTAAGAGAGAGAACCAAAGACTGTTGGAGAAGCCACTCTAAGACTTTATGTGCAGTGATGAGGCTAAAAAGACATCAAAGCCTTTGAGGGAGTTTCTTGGTCCCATGCCAGTTTATTGTGGTTTTAGAAATCACCCATTTAACAGCAGATGCTTATTAAAAGCAGGCACAATATTTTAGATGCTTTTCTAAGCAATTGGAACTCACATCAGCAGAAAAGGCAGAGTAAATAACCTTGACTTAATGAAGCTTGAGAAAATTTGGGAAGGGAGATTAAAAGCAATGATAAATTAGTAAATTACACACAGGGTGTTAGAGGTGTCAGGAACTATATCAGAGAAAAATATGTAAAGAAAGAACAAATGGAGTTGTCAACAACTAAAATGAACAAAACTGCATTAGAATTGGAAAAAAATAAAGAGTGCAGTTTATATCTCTAGATAAAAGATAACTCTGGATATTCAGAGACTAATAGGGCAGACTGAGATTCAGTTCTGAACTTAGTCTATGTGTAAGCTGTGTAAAATGAAGGACAAGTGACTTCAGGCTTGCAGGAGCATCTAGAGAAGGCACCCTACAAACTGTAGATCTTGGGTGTACTGGATGCATTGCATATTGTGTGGCCTTTTCAGTACAAAAAAAATGATGTTGTGGAGTTGGCAGCAGTGCTGAATGCAGCAAAATTTATTTTCTCCCTAATTACTAAACTTCTATCTTAGGAGAGTTAACAATACATAAAGTTCAAAGTGACTCAAACCCAGAATAATATCAATTCAAATAGAATATGCTCAGACAACTTCCAACTCAGTGCAGAGCATGGACAGAGAGGACCACAAGAGTAAAGACTAGTGGGCATGTTGCCAGACGGCTGCTGAGCACACTCAACTTTTCACAAGCACTTTGTACATAGCAGCTCACTGCATCCTGAAATGCCTTGAGAGGTGTTGCACTTATCCCCATTTCATGCATGGAATAATTGAATCTCTAGGGAAAGGAAAAAACATGCCCACTCAAAACAACAGAGGTGCAGTTGGAGTCTAGATTTCAACTCTATCATAGACTGTGTGACCTTAGGAGGCAGTGCCCCTTTTGGAGTCTCAGTTTTTTTAAATAGAGAAGGAGGCAAGTGAACCAGATGACTTTAAAGCCACTCCCTGGTGCCAAGATAGGCTTAATTCTGTGAGTCCTTAGCCTAGATGTTCTGCTACAAGCTTCTGTGATCCCAGTGAAAGTAGTGTATGACATGGTATCATCATTAGCAGATGTAAAATGAAGATGTGCTATAGACCAAGTACTGTGCACATATGATTCATTTATTCTCTAATGATAGTCGATGCTGGAGTATGATGGAGATGGTACTATCAATGTATGGTCCATTCTCTTCTACTTTCCCTTCCTGGAATGAGAACTCTCAAAATAGCCATTTTAAGAGTTCAGATGTCACACAGGGAGGCAGACCAAGAAGCTATATGCAAAACTAAAGGCCCCGGTCAGGAGCTCAGAATATTCAGGATAGATTCCAAATGACTCTGCCAGCTCCAAAGTTTATATCACAGGAGGGTGTAGGGACCCTTGGTCCACAGAGCTATATATGCATGCAGTTTCCAGCCCACCATTTGCAGCAATATTCAAGGTCTCAAAGATAAACATCAGAACAGAGGCTAGCTTCAGGCTCTAAAACATCACATTACAGCTTCAGGCTGAAAACTTGGACTCCAGGTTTTCTGAGAGGAGGGAATGATTTTATTTTAAATATAATTAATTTTTATGCAATATACCCATTCCAATCTAACATTCCTTAGAATAAAAAGCATACAGCATGCCTCATTAAAAAACATTCTCATACCACCAATATCCAAATGTCTAAAGTGTTTCATCCCCTAGCAAACAGAAATACCTGGCATGTTCTCATAGGCATCCACAGGAGCCAGCAATAGGGGTCCTTACTGACTGTCTTCTGCAGTCATGTCTTCAAGCCTTCAGAATCTTTTCAGAAATTTCCTTCTTCCATTTAGTTCGGTTCATTATCTTTACCCTGTGACCACAGAAGATCTACTGGTCAAGCATTCAACATCTGCCCCATGCCGCCCAGAAGTCCTGCATTCGTATGCTTTCTTGTTCTTTTAAATATTTTTAGATTTAAATTGTAAGTATTTTGCCTATATGTCTGCCTGTGCCTGGTGCTCAAGGTCAAATGAAGGTTTCAGATCTCCTAGAATTGGAGTTGGAGATGGTTATGAGCCACCATGTGGTAGAGACTAAAACTATGTCCTCTGCAAGATCAGGTGCTGCACCTACCTGCTGGGTCATTTCTTCAGACCTTCCTGATGTTTCCACCAACATCCCCCATTCTAAAGCTTTGTGTGAATGTTCTGTTTGGGTTTGGTATGCACTGGGCATTTGGGGCTCTAACAATTTAATCTCTAAAATTACTCCTTTCCTGTGACTGAATGTCATTTCATTCATGTGTGCCATCATGTATGTCTCCAACCATTCCCTGGTTTGTGAGAATCTGGGTATCTTCCAGGTTTTGTATAGTTACATTGGAAGCTCTTATGAGGAATCCACAAGAAACTATAATTTGCTTTGCTTGTATTATGTGTATGATAAAGAGAGAAAAGTGTGGGAGAGAATATACAGATTAAGGTGAAATTCGTTTTTGTTTTGAAAGTGTGAATGGTATGTATATGCATATATGTGTTTGTGCATGGTGTATATGTGTGTGTATGTAACTCACTTTTAGCGTACTCATCACTCTAGTTCCCAAGTTCAATAACAGGTAGACAGTAGAGACAGTAGGGCCAACAGATGTGTTCTAATAGTCACACAGGCTGGACACTGCCAACACGGCAGACTTAAAATGTAAGGAGGGCTAACGGTAGGCTCCCTCCTTACATTTTAAGTCTGCCATGGCTTTCTTTGTTTTTTTTTTTTTTTTTTTTTTTTTTTTTTTTTTTTTTTTTTTTTTTTTTTTTTTTTTTTTTTTTTTTTTTTTTTTTTTTTTTTTTTTTTT